>PPJI03000064.1:0-88358 GCA_003707485.3 Blastobotrys proliferans
ACCGCCAGAAACACGGGAAAAAAAAAAAAAAAAGTGTGGCTGGCAAAGCCCAAGCCACAAAAAGCAGATGCCACGACAAACTCTAAAAATGATGCATTTAAATATATAAACCATAAACAACTTACGATTGATTGGATATGATGCTGAATAAATTTAGTAATAATAATAGCTGCCCATGTGACCATTGGAACTTGTTTGAATACTGTCATATTGCAGCTCATACACGGTTTTAGCGCCTAAATCTCCACCAGTCATGATATTCACCGCTCGACGATTACGTGGCGCATCTGTAGCAATATCAATGATAGAGCATGGAAGCCGGTAGGGACCAATTTCCACCAACTCTACTCCTGCCTCCACTAAAGCTTTGTGTGTGCTCTCGTTGATGGCCATTCGAACGTTCTCAGCAAAATCAAAAAACTCTCGGAGTCGCCAAACAGATCCAAAACAGGATGGCTCACAACTTACCTCTAGCAGTTGTACTCGTTGTTGGTCAGACGGTCGCTGGTAACGATTGCCATCTGGTAGTCTATCAATTTGTTGGAAGATTTGCAAATGCTTGACCTTTTGCATGGCTGCAGCCCTGACTACATCATACCAATGCTCGCACCGTACTACCCCTAAATAATGCAAAGATGGTGGGGGTAGTGAAGAATGAGCGAGACGAAAAGTGCCTCGTCGCTGACCACCAGGTTTATAGTACAGCAGCGTGAGTTGCTTGAGGTTTGGAAAATTCCTGGCAATGTTGGTCATAGAATAGGCTTCACCAAGCATGGTATAGTCGTGTATATTAGGGGCCGGTAACTGGACGTTTTGGTTGTCCTCGGTTAGTGCTTCTAAGCTAGTTGGCAGCCAGTTTGTATTGTTGTCATCAGCAAACACTTGGAACCCCCGCAACGTCA
The DNA here is from genome assembly GCA_003707485.3 of Blastobotrys proliferans. NCBI lineage: Eukaryota > Fungi > Ascomycota > Dipodascomycetes > Dipodascales > Trichomonascaceae > Blastobotrys > Blastobotrys proliferans. The sequence continues at coordinate 903 of PPJI03000064.1, forward strand.
ATTCTTTAAGTTCAGTAGCTTCTGACAGCAGTTCAGGTACTGTATTAACAGGCAATTCCTCCAGATAATTGTTATAAAGCCATCCTCCATTGTTGCCGCTCAGACCAGCAACTACAAAACTAAACTTTTCAACTTTTGGTGGTAGCTTAAAATGTTGGCCTCCACAGATTTGTTTGATAGTGTCAGCGACCTGTTCGAGGGAGGTGGTGCTGCTTGACACTCGGTTGTAGCGCATCTTGGATTCGTTGACTTTGTAGTAAATACGGAGCTCCCTGACAAATTGCATGTCAAGTGGAGTCTGGATATTGAGCCGGCTCTTGCGGGTCAAATCGATATTGACTTTCATATAGATTTCACTTTTGAGCCGATCGCGAAACTTGTCTACCAATTGGTTGAATAACATGGCATATTCTGGAATATCGTACTTGCTATTAGCCACCAGTTCGATGCTAATCTCGTTGAGCTGCTTGAATACAACAGGGACACGTTTAGTCAAAAACCAGTATACATTTTTACTAGCGCTGTTCATGTGAACCTTCCGGCGAGGGTTAAAGTTGTCATCTCCTTCATACTCCTTCTCGTACAATGGAACACTTATCACCAATCTTCTAGTTTGTTCGAACAAAGCATCATACCTTCCTGCCTCCGCCACGTTTGACCCACGTAACGAGCCCAAGATCCAATCGTTAACACTCTGATACTTTTCACTCCGGCCAGACTTGGGCCGTTTCTTTGGCGCGTTAGTGGGAAATCTTCCTAGAAAAATATAGTTGGGGTTTGGAGAGTGCAAGTCATGGCTCTCATGCACATGACGAGTAACAAAGGTGTTTTCTGACGGGCGGCTTCTATAACTGGAATTCAGATCCAAGATAACTGTGGACCATCGCAACGACTGTAATATTGACCCAAATGGCCGGGAAACTGATGCCAGGCGACGGAATGATTCTCGATCCAACTTACTGGCTATATTCAAGTGCAGTTCTTGCGGCAAATTCTCCAGCGTGCGTTTGGCGCCACCTTTGGCCACCTTTGACGCCGGCACAGCCAGTTGGTCACTGATATCGTGTGGTTGTTTTCGTTTAACAACCTCGATAACTGCTGGTTCTGGCCCCCTAACTAGCGCCATGCTGAAATTTGCCTCTGTTTTTGTCTTGTCTGTGTAGCAAACACGGCAATAATCAGATTTAAATAAAAGCAGAGTAGATGTAGAAAAGGAAAAGGAAAGTTGTAAGCAAAACGATGATGTTTTGTGGTGGTGGGGGAATCTGCGCATGAGGCACGATAGCTAATCGCTGTTAAGTCGTCACCGACGCCGCCAGGGAAGTAGGGAAGCACGGCCGTTTCCATGGATACTCCTTGATGTTTTAGCAGGCTAAATTAGTGAAACATGTCTGATCGACTTTTGTTAGACACACTTGGGTTCAGGAGTAGACTCCCGAATATTCGGCTTTTGCGATCATATTTCCATGAACTGCCCTGAACTATGTCAATACGCTAAATCGATCGCACATATCGGCGTACCTGGCTAATGTTGATAGATGGAATATGCATTGCATTGATATCGGGTCGGCGGTGGATCGATGTATGTCGGTGCCGACGTCGGTGTTTTTTATCCGTTACGGTATTGCGCGGCGGCGGCGGCTCAACCTTAATTTCTGAGACAGAAAGGCGGGAATCAAGTGAAAAAAGCATGGCTTGCCCGAAATATTATGATTAGCATTGCTGCTGGTGCGAGACGTTTTACGAGTTGAGTTTTTGCCAAATGGCGGGCGGAAGTGTTAGCGCATGGCATGGTCCGACGGCATCGTCTACTGTTTTTGCTTCTTTTTACACCGGGAGGGTTATGTCTTCTTTTTCCAGAAAAAGAAGCAAAAAGCGGTCGACGATGGGAATCAGTCAGTCTGAGTAAAGTTAATTGTATTGAAAATCGAGAAATAGCTACATAAAATCGAAAGAGAAACAAATCATTACACACCTGCAACAATCATTTTATATATATAAAAGCATTTCATAAACGTCATAAAGTCATTTTTTTAGAAGAATTCGCCTTTTCGTAATCCAAAGTATTCACCTTCCTTAAGAGTATCAAGAGTAGCCTCACCACCACCGTCAAGTCCAGCACCGGATACATTGTTACCCCACCAGCTCAATTCTTTAGGATGATATTGGACTGCAAAGAACAGAATCAATGCGCTAAAGGCGGTACCACCAGTCAATGCGGCTGCTAATACATAAGTGTACTTTTCCCACCATGCGGTGAATCGTCTCTTGATGAAGTAATGGAAAATGTAGTTGACATAAACAGCTGGAATCATGTAGGTCAAATTCAATGGAGCCCAGAGTAAGAATCCATTGCAAATAAGTGATGGATTGACAATCTTAAACCATGACAAGAATTTGAACAGAGTAGCATTGAGAGGCTTGAAGACTCCGCTTGGAAGTGCGTTTCGGCAAGCTTCTCGAATCTTGTTGCCCCATCGTTGACCAACCAAGAACACCACTGCTACAAGGAATCCAATCAAGAAGCACCATTGTAATTCAGGATACAACTGGCCGAATACACGCTTTGGACCAATTGAACCCCACATGACAGCTGCAGAATAGTAAACTGTTGAACCATTGGCACAAGTGAAATTCTGTTCCTGGTCAGGATGGCACAAGCCTTTGATATTACTGAATTGCCAGTTCATAACACCAATTGAAGCGAAACTTGTGAGAATAGTGGTAATCAATTGTCCACGGAATACGGCTCTTGGAGGAATTTTAGCATAATGAGCAATCTTCTGGTCGGAAACATAAGTATCAGCTTGACCGTTGATATTGTAACCGAATGCTTTACCGAACATCAAAGCTTGTGCGTTACCAGGCAAGGCATAACCAATGATCAATTCAGTCAAAACGTTCAAACCTTCAGTTACCCCCGAGATAGCGTAAATCAATGTCATTGGAACAATATAGGCAGCGTTCAAACCAATCACAAAGAAAATGATCCAATATGGAGTGTGAATTGGATACAATGCGATACAAAGAATACCAAAAATGAAGGCGACAACAAATACTGCCAAGAACCACCAATCAGGAGCTTCAGGGTATTGCATCATCATGACACTGTGCACATCCTTGTGTCTGTCGTACATAGAAGGTCTTTCTGCGACAGGTTGACTGCTGAGCTCTTTGTACTTTGAGGTCTGGAAAGTGATTAGGTAGAATGCCAACATGAGTGATCTTCCAAGACTGTGCTTGACATCAAATACCAGATCTTCGTACAATCCAACGAATGCATCTCTAGCTGTTCTCCATTGATTGATCAACATGTACACAACATTCAATGGATAAAATGCAAAGAAAGCACCATAAACCACCAAGTTACCTGCTGCATAATATGGTGGTGAGTAATTCTTATACTGCTCGAGATTGAAGGTACCATCCTCGTTCAATACTTTGGTGACTTGGTAAGGAGTACCATCGTTGGCGTAAATGCTGGAAGTATTGATTGGAATATAACTGGTCCATTTTCTTCGAGAATAGTAAATTCCAAGAATTACAAATCCACCAATCAATGTACCGATAGCTTGTTGAGTGAAAGCAAAGAATGGTGATTGGAATGGGAAGTTCATGTTAATAACCATCCAGTCAAAGGAAGGAATTGGGTTGAAACCAAGACCCAAACTTGACCCAGTAACATTTGCCAAATTAAAGTTATCTGGTTTGATCCAAGTCATCCAGTTGAAAGTACTCAATGCGGTGAACAAGAAACCTGGAATCCAGTAATAAACAAACACTGCAGCGAATGAAATGAAGAAAAATTTATATCTGCTGATAATCCATCCATTTGCGCTTTCTTTCTTGTGTTCAGGAAGAGTCAAAGCTCGACCCATAGCCACTGTTGGTAGAATATTTGGCCAAATTGCCTAAAATACATGTTGTTAGTTCTTCTATCTCCCTCTCCCCTGAGCCGCACTATGCATGTCTCAGAATTTACAAACTTACCTTACTAGGATAAACACAGAATCGTCGTAGAATACCTGCAAAAGCAAACCCAAGACATTGATTACTCAAAGTCAATAGGACCTCGTAACCAAAAGTGACATATTTTCCGTCGAAATACACATCCAACTTCTGTACCTGGAAGTTCCAGTAAACATAAATAGTACTCATACAAACATTGACCGCAATGGTTGCAAACATTTGTTCCTTATAACCCCATGGACCTGGATTCAAGCTGTGACGAGAACCAAAAGCATTAAATCCCCAGTCTGGAAGCACAAATTCACAGAATTTACCACTTGGATACAACAGCAATTGCATAATTTGAGAATTCAACGTAATGTTTGGAAATCGAGGAGCAAAAAAGGTGTTTACACCCATACCGATAATAGCCCAAATAACTGCCAAAGTCCAAGATCGAATGGTTTCAACTGGTTCTGTAGGGTCGTCATATGGGTCCGCAATGGCTCGTACTTCAGGGTATGGTGAATGGAACTTAAGCACCGCTGCTTCAGCTTTGACATCAAACTCCCATTCATCTTGGCTAGTTCCGCTTGCTTCTGGACCTTGTACAAGTAGTTTAAGCTTGTCCATGACCTCAAATGGGAAATTCGAATCATCGGAATGATAATCAATCCCATCATTCAAGATTTCCAAAGCCTCCTCAATGGTCAGAGAAAGAATTTTGTCGTAAATGTATTCAATATCCGCCTTTGGTGCAATATTGTCAGCCTCAGCCTTTTGGCTGAACCTTTCTCTGAGAAGATCCCTTTGAGTGCTATCAATCTTTTCCACGTTTGATGGAAGCTCATTGCTTGTAGAGTCAATTGGGGAATCTTGAGACCCCAATGGGTTTTTTGGCTCCTCCATTTTGGTTGTTAGAGATTTGACTCAATCAAACTGAACATCCATGATGAAAATCTCGTAGATATATATCTTTCAGAGTGAAACCCCTCTTCCTAGAATGATATGCACCGACGATTACCGCATTTTCGGTTTAGATTTACTTTTTGTTCGATTATTTGATGTGATCAGGGAGATATATCTAAAAAAAATATATAAACAAAAAGAAACTATGATGTCTTTTAATATGCGGAGAATTTTGGTTACTGTATATCAGTATCTCTCTAACGTATTACGTTGTTGCCCGACTTTTTTGAATGTAACCGTTTTTAGACCACATGGAGAGCATGCAAACTATTGCTATATGCACTTCGGCAATATTAGGTTTGGGTTAGGTCAATTGATACCCAGATTTCACGATTATCACGTCAATAACACCTGGAGCTGACGAAAAAGCAAGCCATCATTGCGAAACGGGCAAAATCCAGGTGTGCCCATTTACTGAGACCCGATGCACACAATTACATATAGCTGGTAAAACACAAAGCTTAGCTTTGACTATGAATAAGAAAGGGGGGTTGGCATGAAGATAACGAATTTTTTTTTTACTCTGGCAGACTCTAGGAGCTCTCTTGCCAAGCGTTGAATCGTCCTTGCTTTTGAACAACTATCGATGTGACCTTATGTTCATTTGGTTCCAAATCTGATATCTGTTCATAGACTTTTCCGATTTATCGTATTGATCTTCATAAAGATCGACAGTAATGCGGCACTTGATGCAGACAGATACAAAAAGAAAAGATCAGTGTTTTGGATTTTAGTTCAATCATCATGATTGAGATTATTTGGCCGGCCCCTCAGCTCTCTCGCTTTCTCTTCTGTGCCGATATCTTGTGTAATGCATTACCGATATCTGTTGGGATCATAGAAACAAAGTAATTGATTATTCAACTGAACCAAAAAGTAATACCAATTGTATGGGCAGTATCCCACCACTCTGTTCTACAACTACGTTATCTATTGGCAAGTACCTCCAACTTTCAACTGATGCCGTCCGTAGATCATTCAATGTGTCATGGATTCATAGTAACGTATTCAAAAAAATTTTCATTGATGGCAATCATAATCTTCTATTTTACCCCACAAATAATAAACAAGAAAAAAAAATGCCAATTTTGGTCTTCACAGCTTGCATAGTTTTATGTTTCTAAATTCTACCGGCCGTATACTAAGCGGCAGTCTTCATATGCACTGTACCCCTCTGTCGGGCTTGATTCTCTGCGGCTGGGTGAGGGGGGATGCTCACCAGACTACTATCCGTTAACACCAATTGCCCTGAAAGGCGAACGATAATTAGCTAGCCAAACCTTCAGGAGGGGAGGAAACATGTCCAAAAATTGTTTCTAATGACACAATCTCGGTAAATTCTGCGGCTGAAATCCGTCGGAGATCCATCTCCAAAACAAAACGCAACGCAACGCAATGCAAGAATTGAGTATAGCGGAGACTCGGCCCTTGATAGGCCAAGAGACTCAGGTGTTATCTTTGAATTGGCAGTTACATAGATAAGTGGTGCTGTCATATAATAGCAGAAAAAAAAAAAAAAGAGGCGGCATTACGGTAGTCCGAACCACCAAAAAATTTCGGCGGCGGGGCGAGAATGCCGTCTATATTTTAGCCTAGAGTCTGTAAATTAAATACGGAACGACCCGAGGATGAGAACCAAGAGATCTGTTAGGGTTCCGGTCGGCATAATGAGCAGTATTTGTCTTGCAATAACTTGTCTTTTACTACTTGCTTCAGAAACATGCGTAAAGAGGGGCGTTTTTGTCCAATAAGAACTGCTAAGTAACATAATACATTGCGTTGAGTCTTATTGGTAAAAATTATTTTGTTATGACGATCGGCATCAGTCGTAATCATCTTCATCTTCAATTATAATATATGGACTAGACTACTATAGAGTTTTGCACTGCCTCTAACGACATCGATGATGAGTCGTTTTCCATTATGTAAAGATCATATCACACCCCGATGAGATGAGCTAATTGTGAATATTTTCATTTGGAATCTCACCTTTGGCGAAAACTGTACAATCCCTATAATGTTGCCCAATTTTCGTGCTGTCCCCTAATTGAAACCCAGCCATTTGATATGGCAAAATCCGATTGATTTTCATACATTCGGTTCGGTATGAATATTCAAAAAGCAAATGGGGGTATTGATTGTGTATGGGTGAGGAATGCAGCTGTTTTAATATAACAGATACAATTCATGCAGAATATGGATATATCAGGTAGTCCAACCGACTACAATTGGACAACTGAACGTCTTCTTTAATGCGGCGGCGGAAATTCCGGTGAGCTGATAGGCAAGCAGCCACCAGCAGCAGTACATACCCCTCCTGAAAACTTGGATTCCCATCTCTAAGACAACAGTTCGGCATTTCTGAATTGGTTAATATTGGGCATGATAATCCTTGAAACGTAGTGCATATAGTACTCCAGAAAGTGGAGACTCACAACCTTTTGGTTGAATTTCGATCTCCAAAAAGGCACTTTTTTGTTTTGTAAATAGCGGGGGTGGATTACGTATGATCCTCTTAAAATGCCCCACGATACGGCTCCAATACACGTTTCATCGGATATAGTGGTCTCCCCCTATATAAGGAGATATCTTCGAAAAAGGAGCTAAGAATTTCCATCCAACTCCACCGTACGGCTTTATAAAAGAAAAGACTTATACAAATCCTGGCATGATGCCGTCCAGCTAGACGGCTCTGCGGCGTTGGCAGTCCTTTATCTACACCCTGCCTGTTTTAGGCTCCCTTACATTTGATCATTCAAAAAGGTCTGTACTGTCTCTTTATCAGTTGTTTAGCTTCATAACCGTTGATAACCGTTATTATTGATAAATGGCATTGTGGAGATTCCCAAACTGACAACCACCAGTTGCTTTTCCAGATATGCAAATGTTCTAATAGTGTACAAACGGCACTGGCCTATAACTTAACAAGTATTTTGCCGTGGCAACCGGATAGACTAGAGATGGTGTGCGGCTTCACGATGACGTATGGAGTAGGGAAATTTGCCATTTTCCACACCGCCGATATACGCAGCTGCTATTTTCTATCAAAGCAATCGGCTAATAATTGCCAAGAGTATAGCTTAAATGTTGTGATATTTCGTTTTCTCGTCAAGTTATTGCTCTTGTTGTTGTTCACGGGTCCTGGATTCCCTGTCATTGATCTTCAAGGTAGGGTGATTCTTAACAACCCCCATCTTTGACAACCCTTTCCACATCCAGCTTACGGGTACGTCTGGAACCTCGATTTCAGATCGAAACTTTTCTATAAACCCTGTGTCCGCTGATTCCATTTCAGAATATCGAAGAAACTCTTCGGCGATGCTCGCCATGGACCAAAAACTTAATTTCCGTAAACTGGCCACCAATAAGCATGTAACTTGAGATCCATTGAGGCAATGGACATACAGTGGAGCCATTTCAGCATTGATCATGTACTCCACTACCTTTCGTGATGTACCATATTCTACAGGGACACCTCTTTTCTTTTTGGATTTGGAGGAAGCTGCTGCGCACTCGACGTGAATAAGCTGTATACCTTCCTGTCTTGCAAATTCCGCCATTTCACTGTCTTCTGTCAGTGGATCCGGAGTTACTGACACAATTGTCTTTAAGCCCAATCCTTTGAGGAATCTACAGTTTCTTGGACGAGGATATGATCCTCGATAAAGATTAGGCTGGATCACACCAAACCGTAACGGAGCTATCACCTCAGTCATTGATTGATTTGAGTTCGCTTTTAATGTATGTGTGTGGTTGGTTGTGTGGCCCTACGTCTAGTGGAGCAAAAAATTCAATTTTGATGTGTAAGTAAAGTGCATCGGAGCCGATGGTAGTGGAGCCACCGGTACCAGCGCATGCACGTCTCTTTTGGTTTGTTTCCTTTAGGCTTAGGCTTTCTCTCCCCATTTCCATTGAACAGCAACGTTTAGTTTGACAAGCAAATATGGAGTACATGTACGACCAGCTCCAAGGAGTCCATACTCCTCCTACTGAGGAGCAGGATAAGGAGAAGAAGGAGACTGGTGTTGATAGAGCTGCTGAACAGCTAGAAACCACCATCAGTCAGGCATATGATCGGTTGAGCGACAAGAGCAGCTGGGCAGGACTGTGGGGAACCTTGAAATCCAAGGGAGAACAGGCATTGAACGAGACCAAGAAGGAGCTCGAAGTGGTTACGGGGCAAATGAACGAGTTGTTTAAGGATGGCGAAGGCAATGAGGGAGAACAAAAGGATGAGGAAGCTATGGAAGGATCAACTGAGACTTTGACGAAGGAGAATAGCGGGTCAGACAAAGCTACAGGTCAGAAGGGAGGTAGCAAAATGTTGATGGAGCTTTCCAAGAAGGCACAGGTATATATTGATGAATTGGATCGTGATCTAGAAAAGATTGAAAACACTGCAGGATCGTACTTGAAGCAGGTTGGTCAGGATGTCAAGAGTTTTCTCAAAGAAACAGTGTCCGTAGATGCTCCAAATAAGGGAGACGGGCCCAGCGAAGTTCTGTTTACAGTTCCAGAGAATATTCGTGATCAGATTTACTCCACCAGGCTAGATGCCCAGCTGCATGCATTACATACATCATCCGAGCCGTTCCTGGTGGGGCTTGACGATGAGCCAGAGTTTGAACAATTTGCCAAGGAGTATTCAGTTGACAGCAGCAAGGTTGACATGGACTGCCAGAAATACCCAAATCTGGCCAAATTGCACGACTCTTTGGTGCCAGACAAGATTTCCAACGAGAATTTCTGGGCTCGGTACTACTACATGCGAAAACAGCTGGCAGACCAAGAAGAGAAGCGTAAGATGCTAATTGCCAAGGCTACCAATAACGAGGAGGAAGAAGTCGGCTGGGATGACGACGACGAAGATGAGGATGAAGACGGCCAGGCACCCAAGCAGCATACCCAGAAGACTCAGGGCCAGCAGAAGAACCAGACGCAGACACCAGCCTCGTCGTCCTCAAGGCGGTCAAGCGATGACTCGTACGACGTGGTGTCCAAGAGAGATGCGAAGGATACCGATAACAGCAAGGACGAGGAGGAAGACGAAGACGACGACTGGGAATAGGTATTAGGCTCAGTATATAGGCATGGTAGTTGAATCGACGAGTACTTGCACTTGCTTCTTGGTGTCCTTCTTTTTTAAAAAGAAGCAAAAACAGTGCCAGCCAGCCAATTGACCGAGACATAACCCACGAACTGGTGTCCTTCTTTTTTAAAAAAGAAGCAAAAACAGTCGCAGTTAGCTAGTGTACCGCTTTTTGCTTCTTTTTCTGGAAAAAGAAGACATATCCCTAGGGGTAACGTTCTTCTTTTCGAAGGGGCTGGCTAGAATGCAGAGACAATGAATAAATAGACACTATTGACGGTAATAAAACAGTACGTACGCATGCTGGTTGACCACGTAGCTCTGTGCCACGTTCGGCGACACCTTGGTGTCGTCGAAGTAGCACCATCCATACCTGCCCTTCTTGACGAACGCAGTGTAGTGACCCCCCTTCAGCGTGCCAAAGTGGTTAGCCACTCCGTACAGTGCGTACTTGAATGGAGGGCGTTGTCCCCGTTCTGGCAACTGCGCTAGCTTGGCTTCATCGTTGCCTGTGTACGGAGGCCAGTATTCTGTTAGATCCAACGAGTGTGGATAGGTGATAAACGTCTCCAGCTTATGAGCCTGAGCCGCAGGACGTCGCTGCTGGAACCGCTTGAGATGAATAATCAAAACTTGCGGCAACCGAGAGATTCGCAGGGTCTTCACAGATGGCACGTTCTTCTTGCATCGCGAGCAAAACCATGCGTTGTCTCCGTCCAGAGTCTCCCTCTGAGTAAACAGGTCAAAGCAGTCTTTCAAGCTAACATGCTTATGGTTTACAGGAATTGGAAGAGACAGCGATGAAAAAGCATTGTATGTAGTCGAAGTGTAGCCACATGTCAAACACTGTAGCTTGGACTGGTATTGGCCCTGGAAAGTGTCCACAATCAAAGAATAATCGCTTTTCAGGTATCGTTCCCATTCAATCGTAGATGCTTGTCTCACACTCAGCTCTTCTCTACGTCTCTCTTCGGCATCCGTAAGCTGTTTCAAGCGTTCCTTGTGGCCACTTGCATTCAGCTCCTCGTGGAGCCCATCCATGAGGAAAGTCAGAAATTCCTGGCAATCCTGCTGATCAGTACCTGCAAACGTGTCACGTATTCTGCCAGCCAGGTTCTTGAGCGCAGTGGGGCCAATTGACTTGATATCTGACCTAAACATGGTCTGAAGCAACTCTGCAAACGTCTTTGCCAAAAGTCCTTTGTACCCCAGTCTGCTGTTTACGTTTACATACTTGACATAAGTTCCGTTCACAAACGGAATGGCAAACGATGGAGTGCCCGCAATGCATTGGATAATACTGTTCATATAACAGGTATTACCAAGATTACGCAACCCAGTTGTAAACTCTCGAGCAGCGACTTTTATTGCTTGCTCGTTGTTCAACTGCAATGGTTTGGTAGAAAAGTTTGGCTGTGGTTGTGGTAGTGGCTGTGGCGCTGGGTGTGGCTGATAGTGGTGATTGTGATGATGGAATTGATTATGCAAGTTGGTAGTAGAAGAAGATGCCGATGAGGGAGCTGAATGATAGTAGGATTGAGGAGGGACCATTGGAGCAGCTGGAATGTTGTTTGTATATGCAGTATGTCCATAGTTGTTGGACAAATCGTGCTTTTGATTGCGCTCCTGGCGAAAATAGTCGTTAACATTCTGCGAATAATTGCTAGTGTAGTTGTTAGTAGTAGTATTTGCAGCAGATACAGTAGCTAGGCTAGCCTTTTTTGCTTCTGGAGACCCGGAAGGTTCGATAAGTCGACCGTTAGCAGGCTCGATTGATCCAGAAGTGCCGATATCATCTATCCAAGCTCTAAACCCGCCAACTAATATACAGGGCTCTCTTTTTAGTGGTTTTGTAAATGCATATTTATAAATTGTAGTCACCAGGTAATGCAAAGCAGTTGCCTGAGGATCATCCACGGTGGTTGTATCAAACACATTTTCTACCGAATCGGTGTCGTAATACACTACCAATTCAAACTCATTCCGGTTCTCAAAATCGGTTCGTTCATGCTGAGGAGACAGTACCAGGCTGTCTTCGAGGTCGTTTTCGGTGTTTCCTGGCTTGATTGTGATTGGTTCAATACACACCACATGAGGAGCTGCTATATGGCCCCCATCGAAACACCGTCTTTCTCTAACATCCAATAATAACACCAATTCTGGTGCATGCTCTAGATAGTAAGCCAAAGTCTCAGTGTTGATAAATTTGGTCTTTGGGAAAATGACCTGCTTTCTAGCCCGTTCTACTGGTGGTGATGTATATGGTAGTGCAGATGGTGCAGACTGTGTTGATTGTGTGGAGTGTGCTGATTTTACTGATGGAGGTGGTCCTGGGGGTTGTAGAGGAGGTGGTGGTGGTGCGATGCTTGGTTGAGGAGGAGGTAGTGGTGGTGATTGCTGATGAGAGCTATGAGAGCCATTTACATACAGATTCTCTGGTTCTGGAGGGGATTTGTCGACATTATCGCCAGGATAAGCTCTTGGACCTCGCAGTTTTTGGTATCTCGCAGCCAGTGGATCACCATTAGAAGTATCTCCAACCGGCTTACGAGGTACTTTGAACTGTTGTTTACTGCTGGCCTTCTTGTCGATGATATGCTCCAGTTGTGAGATCTGTTCAGTACGCACAACCTCCTTTAGATCGTTATATGCCTGATAGAACGGACCCTGTTTGGTTGTAAACGTATCATAGCTACTGTGTTGAGGTATCACTTTGTGAAGCATCAACTGGGCATGGATAAAGTCTACATACGACGACTCATACAGTCCCTTTCTGAACCCATCTCGGTACTTTTCAAAGTAACCCAGTGCTTCGTTTACCAGATCGTTCACTCTCCCGCCCTCTGAATAGATCAGTGTTTTCTCTGCTAGTTTACGAAGATCCGCTGATGAACGAGCCATGTTGTTGCTAGTTTTGATGCCATTTCCATTGACTACACCATTTACTGCCGTACCGGTCGCCGTCCTCGTCATTTATTGACGCGTATTTGAGTATTCTTGTAGTTCTACTGATGGAAATGCTGTCGTAGGTGCAAGTACGGGTTTGAGGCATCGCACTGGGGCTACACACTGGGAGGTGCCGAGTATGTGCTGGCAGCGCCTGCCTTCCGCCAAGCGCCACAGAGGCTCCGCCCCATGGTTTGGGTACCGTTGGCTTGACTGTTTCAGCTGTGAACGGGTTGTGGAGTAGTAAGTAGGGGACCGTATCTTCTTTTTTAAAAAAGATGCAAAAACAGTAGACGTTGGGGCCCAATTGACTGCTTTTTGCTTCTTTTTCTGGAAAAAGAAGACATGACCATGGAACAGTGTCCTTCTTTTTTAAAAAAAGAAGCAAAAACAGTAGACTCCGGGGATAAGCCGCAGTGGGGAGGAGTATGCGCCGCAGGCACCGTTTTTTGCTTCTTTTTTTGAAAAAAGAAGGCATATCCCTCCCGGCGGTGTTCAGTCGATTAGAATAGTATTATTAGGACTCGGATTAGAAGTATACATATGGATGATGACTATATATAATGAATAGTGGTCTAGGGTGGTCCCGCTAGTCAAACGTGGACCAATCCTTGTGCACGTCTTCCGGCAAGCTCTTGAGCACGTCTTCGAGCTTCCATCGATACAGATTACCGTGCTTGTCACGCTGCTGTGAAAGCTTCAGTCGCAGGATCTTTCCGACCTCTTCAATGCTAGTGAGCAAGTCGTCCAGGTCAGACTGCGTCAGTGCGGCGGAGACACAAAGCCGCACTCGACTTGAGGTCAATGGAGTTGCCGGATATCCAACAACTACTACAGCAATCTTACGTTCCAGCATCAATCGCGAAAATGCAGGCATCTTGGTAGGTGTATACAGCATGACAGGAATAATTGGGCTGTCTTCAATACCATACACAATGTAACCCAACCGATGCAGTCCCAGTCGCAGGTATCGAGAGTTGTAAGCAAGCCGTCGCAGTCGTTCTTCTCCCTCGCCTGGGCGGATTTCTCCAGTGATTGTCTTCAAAGAAGTCTGGATTTGTGCCAATACAGGTGGAGTGATTGGTTCGGCATAACAGCTGGCCATGTTGTGGATCTTGAGCTTGTCAATAACTGCCCTGTCACTAGCAATGTAGCCACCAGTGGCCCCGAAAGACTTGGTGAATGTACCCATTAGAATATCCACGTTTTCAGGATCGATGGAATAGTAATCGCAAACACCCCGTCCATGTGGCCCAATAGCACCAATGGAGTGAGCCTCGTCAACAAACAAGTAAAACTTGTATTTCTTTTTGAGTTCCACGAGTTTAGGCAAATGGCACATTGTGCCTTCCATCGAGTACAACCCTTCAACAACAATCATAATCTTCTTCCACGGTCGATGAGTTCGAGGTTGACCTTGGCTGATCTGTTCTCGGATTAACCGTTCCAGGTCAGCCATGTCGTTGTGTTTAAACACCTTGATTACAGCTTTAGATACACGGATACCGGAACGAATGGAAGCATGATTCAATTCGTCACTAATAACCAGACAATTCTTGTCAACCAAGCTGGCAAACACGTTTGCATTGGTAGCATAACCCATTGAATAGATAGCTGCGGCTTCTTTGCCGACAAATTCGGCCACAACTTGTTCGGTTTCTTGATGCATATCTAGAGTACCTCCTGAGGCCCGAACTGCACCGGCAACCAACCCGTTGTTTTCTACAGCCTCTTCTGCAGCTTCGGTACATTGACCAACAGACTGTGCAAATCCGAGATAGTTATAAGATGACAGGTTCAAGCAATCTTTGGTGGTTCCAGGGTATGTGAAAGTATCGTTATAATCTTCGGAATGACGGTCGTACACAGTGATAAATCTACCAGGGACCCCTGTAGTAGGACGATTGAAACAATCAGTCAAACGATGCTTCAAACGTCGAGTATAGAAAGAATCAAAGTCGCTAAACAGCGGAGCGTACCCGTTCATCTGTCGCAAGTCGTTACCCTTGCCGAAGTGTCTGACAAAGAAATCTTTCACATGGCCAGTAATAATCAAGATCAAATATGCAATATACGTAGAAATGAAAGTAAAATAGGCTGGCAAGTCTTCTTCAAACTCGTCCATTTCTTTCCATGCTGGATAATGTTGAGTGTACAAATTGGTGCTATGTTCAAGAGGACCAAACTCCTTTGGATCCAGCTTGTACTGGTATCCTACAATATCTGGAGAGTCCTCTTTAGCTGATGTTCCATTCTGTAATGCAGTGGACTGTGGTTGAGACTTTGTTACCTTTTTCCTTGCCATTGTGTTTGAATTTCTAGTAATCTATGCTACTTTGGCAAAAAAAAGGAGGCCCAATACCTTGCTCTCTATCGAATTCCTTGATTCCTTTACCAATTGACCAGCTTACTGTTCTCCGACTGGTTGGAAATCCGGGATATATAACACGGCAGTTGTTTGGTGTCGTTGTTTAAAACTAATTTTCAGTTTCTTTCCCAACGCCGACCGGCCGCAACACGTCGTCGTCCGTGGTCGTCGTCGTGGTAGTTACGTGCAGGCAGGGTGGTGGGTCGGATGCATCGGAAGCGCCAAACTGCTGTGCACTTATGCCTTGCAGGGGGCCCTGTACTGTTTTTGCTTCTTTTTTAAAAAAGAAGAAGTATATTTCCCTAGAGCATGGCATGGTGAGTCTACGTAGAAATGTATGTACGTGGTGGGATTGGGTTCGTGTTCGCGAATTCTGAGCCGCATGCCATGCGGCGCTTGTCAGGCGACCCTGCTGAGCCCGAAATCCACCGCTTTTATGGTGTCTGTGCCCCGCAGCCTGATGAAATTCGCGGGCTTGACGTCGTTGTGGAATGTTCGCGCTTGGCTCAGCAGCCGTTTACTGCACTCTTCTGCCTCATGGTACGATGCCCTGTCGCCGTCGATATACTCCAGGCACAGGTAGTAGTGCGGCTGTCCCGCCATTATCATCACTCCGTATTCGAGCAGCAGTGGCCAGATCCACTGCTGAGTGTCCAATTTGCGCCCTATCCGTATCAGGTGAAGGTACACTGAGAGCTCGTTCTTGAACAGCCGTTCCCCTTGGCAGTCTACCCTTTGTAGTTTCACCACCACTGATTGCTGGCCGTTGTTTATGTCGCGATGTACTACATGGAACACTGATGTTGGATATTCCACTGCGGGTTTGCGGAAAACCTTCAGAATCTTGTAATTGCGCAATTCTCGGTTATTGTGCAGTCGGCTGTCGAACTTTCGCAGTAGCAATTGAGTCCGTTCCTTCGCAGCAGCGGCATGGAAGATGCAGAATCTGGAGTACAGCTCATGGGCCTGTTTATGAGTGGCTGGGTTCCGCACCACTTTCCTGTAAGCTGTTCTACCGAGCTGCTGTGCGTGACGATACTCATCCAGCCAATCCCGCAACCGAGGAAACTCTCGGTACAGCTGGTTGACTATTGCACAAAGCAATTGATACCAGAACGTGCCATTCTCGTTGTGGGTGCAGTACACATGGCTGTATTTCACATCCAGCTCGCTGGCAGTTCCTTGCACGTGATCTATCATCATTAGACAGAGCCCTCCAGGGTCTAGGAGCCCAATTAAGCGACACTTGTTCAATATTGCAGCTTCCAGTACATCCGTAGTAGCGTGTTTAAAGTTCTTAATAGCATGTTCGACCACTTTTCTTGGTAATTTGGTTGCTATGTTCTTAGCGACCCAGTCATCGCTGGTGCCCGGGCGACAGTGTCCAGACAAGTGCAAGCCTGGAGTGATCTTGTGGGTCGCATCTTTGACCTTCAATGACAACAGGCCGAATTCGTTCATGGGGTTAGGGTTGTCATGTTTCTGGTGAGGAGCCCGAAATCTAGCAGTGAAAGAGCCTTCTGCGTATACTGGTATCAGAAGACTACCCTCGTGATCAATTTCTGTATCAGCATCGGGGTACACGATGTTACTCTGTCTATTAATTAGTTCTAAGCTACCGAATTGTTTTAGAGCCGGAAACTGAGAGAGAAACCTGCTGACACAGCTTAGAAATACACTGGTCATAGCCCGGAGCCGCAAATCCGAGGTTATCGTTATTTCGGTGTCTATTGCAAACCGCTCAAACTGTTCAATCGCATTCGTTACATCCTCCTGTAGACTTGATCGAAGTAGGTGCCTCAAGTTGCTGTCATCAATGATATGCTCGCTTTTGACCCCATTGTGATCATCAAATCGGGCGAGGCGATGGTGAGTTTTTGGAAACGTCCTGGCACAACCAGCAGGTTTCTGTGCGGTCCTCAATAGCATTTGTAAGTCCCATATTCTGGTTGAAGCCGGACTGTAATGGATTTGAGGTGGTAGGTGCACATTTTCGTCTGCTCGAGGCTTAAACACGAAAGATCTTCCGCCTCTCAGTGTACCAAGCATGCGCTGCAATTGATGAACAGCGTCTTGAGCAGTAGCCATTTGTATCATTTACTTGGTTGGTGCATGTGGTGATTATAAACGTGTATTTGTTAGCCTATATACCTATATGCACTGAGCCGCATTTGTAAGCCGCAGGTATGGTTGCGTGGGGGAATGTGAGGCTCGCTATCACTCAACCTACCCGTCGATACCCGGGCAGCCACTCGTTTTGCACGGGTCCACTGTTTTCTGCTACTTTTTTCAAAAAAAGAAGGCATAACCTTAGACGTGATATTCTTCTTTTTTTTAAAAAAAAAGAAGCAAAAAGCAGTCTGCTAGCAGGTAGCAATTGTTTTGGAAGTGCCATCCGAGCTGGTGACATGTAAAGCCCCCACTCGGCCTCAATCATATGCTCGCTGTTGATTGAACTTAGGCACAGGGTGAGTCAGGAATTATCAACGCAAGGTCCACAGCGATGCCCCCATGCCATAGCTCGTCTGATAGTTAGGGTAGCCGCAGGCTACTGAGTTTTAGCCGCCGCCTGCTATTCGGAAAAAGTCAGTCACCACCACAGCTTCCGACTTCCAATAAAATCCTTTATATATGTAAACATATTTTTCTTGGAAGTCTCGAAATGTTAACCAACAATGTTTATCCAGAAGCAATATAGAGTTGACGAGCCAGACCGTCAGTTGGAACTAGTCAAGAAGTACCCACTAGGCACAATCATCACCAATGGTGCAAACGGATTGGTTGCTAACCATATCCCGTTCCTCGTAGACACCGATTCTGAGGGCAATATGATCCGTCTTAGAGCCCATTTTGCCCGTATCAACGAACAACAAGCGGATTTCAGATCTGTGGACGAAGCACTAGTGATTTTCAAGGCTGAGGATGCGTATATTACCCCAAACTGGTACAAGGAAACCAAGCCAAAGACTGGAAAAGTGGTGCCAACCTGGGATTTTGCATGCGTACACATCAAAGGAAAGCCAACCGTGATTGAGGATGATGAATTTATTATCAACCAAATGCGTGAGTTGACGGACAAGCATGAAGATGGTCGAGTCAAACCGTGGACTGTAGACGAGCCTCCAGAGAAGTATTTCCAATTGCTCAGGAAAGCTGTTTATGGGTTGACTATTGATATCACTAGCGTTGAAGGCAAGTGGAAAATGAGTCAGGACAAGCCTGCTGGCGATGTACAAGGTGTCAAAGATGGTTTTGTTGAGGAAATGGGTGAGAAGGGCAAAACTCTAAAGCAGAGCTTGGACGAGTGTTTGTAATTTGAAAATTCTGTGTATAGAGGTCGAATATTCTAAATTCAGACTATGTCTATGTCTATAGTAGCTGTTTTACCAAGGTCGAATGTTCAAATTCAAACCAAAGTCTATAGAAACTAGTTAGTTGCCAAAGGTCGAATGTTCGGAATTCAAACCTATGTCTATAGAAGCTAGTAATCAAGCCCAATTGTTTCAAATTGTGTCAGATAGTTTGCAAATTCAAATCAATATCGTCTATAACATGGTCGAATATTCTGAATTCAAACGCATGTCGATAGAAGCTCGCAAAGCACCAGAAGTCGAATATTCGTGAATTCAAACCAATGGAGTTGCCTATTATATTATTACAAGTTACCTTGTTCGATCTTACGATCGTGTGTGAACCGAATAAACTTGTCACACTGAGGAACCTCGGACTCAATATGTCCAACTACAATCACAGTGCCATTGTAGTTATCAATTGCTTTTTTACACTGTTCAATACGAGTTTCATCCATAGCGGAAAATGCTTCATCCAATATCAAGATCTTTGGTTGCTTGATAATTGCACGAATGAACATTACGGTCTTTTGATCAGACAAAGACAGGTCGGAAACTTTCTTGGATCCATCCAGGTCATATTGCTTCAAAGCATCATTGACGCGAACCGTTTGGTCGTCAGTCAATTGCCTTGGTGGAATGAAAGAACCAACAACAAAACCAGTAGAAAGAGCATCTTGTACAGTCAATTGGTTTGGAAACAATGCATGTATTTCAGGAGACGCATGGCCAATGTTTTCATTGATTGAAAAGTACGATTGATGGCCGGTTTTTCGTGGTTCACCGAACAGTTTGATCTTGGAATTCCACGACTGTGGATGATCAGCAGTCAATAGAGCCAGCAAAGTACTTTTACCAGACCCATTAGGGCCTTGCAAATGCCATTTTTCCCCTCTGTGAGCCTTGAAAGACAGGTTTTCAAAGATGGTTTCTCCTCGATAGCTCACAGCAACATTGTCCAATTCGATAATTACCTCGTCGGTAGCATTGGAAACTCGGTTCTGGTCAGCCGCAGACTTTTGAAGACGTTGTAGTCTCTCCTGTCGCAGTCTTTCCAAGTGTGGTTCCATCTCGACCACAGTTCCCTGATGGGCGATTCCCTCGGAGTCAGTAATGGCTACGTGGGTGATCCAAGATGGCAGTTCATCTTGGACCCGCATACCCAGCACGACATGCGGCTTTGGAGGAAGTTGCTCCAGCACGGATGCCACCTTCTGTCTGCTTGGAGGGTCCAATCCCACTACAGTTCGTTAGCAAGGTCTGTTATCCCCACTGTCTACCGCTTTTTGCTTCTTTTTCTGGAAAAAGAAGAACACTACTGGCAGGGTTCCTGCCTTCTTTTTTAAAAAAGAAGCAAAAACAGTAGACGCTAGGGGCAGGACACGTTACATACACATTGGCTCGTCCACCAGCAGCAATTGAGGGTGCTTCAGAATGGAGTAGGCCAGTCTGGCACGACGGTTCTGGCCGTTACTCAACCCGACAATCCATCGATCCTTGATATGCTTCAACTGGAACTTTTCCAGAACAGCATCAATGTTTTCCTGGTTTCGATCCGCCCGCTGCAAGTACTCATTCAACGAACTATCGAATTCGTCCCTGTACGACTCGTACCTCGCTGACAAATGGCTCGCCTTGATCGACGTAGATTGACCAAACTCCACCAACTGGGTCACTTCAGTTGGCCAATAGCTTTGACCCAGAAACGGATATCTTCTAGACAGTGGATCCTGGGGAATGTGCTTGGACGCCAGAATCTGTAGTAGATCACTTTTTCTTGGCCCTGTGACTGCCCATCGTTCATTCTCACTGATCACCAAACTCAATGGGTTTTTGAACACTGTCTTTTTCAAACCATCCGCCAACGGCCGGAATAGAGCGTTTTTCAGTTCTATCACAGCCATTGTTTCTTGGAGTGTGAGTGGTGAGTGGTAAGGTCTTCTATGACACATTTCGGCACTCCACATCACGGTTCCGGCATCTACGATCGCTCTTGAGCCTTCGTCTTTCTAGCACAAGACACCCGTGCACGTACCCCGTCTACAGATCACAATCCCTAGCATCTCCAGTGTTTTGCTTCTTTTTTTTAAGAAAGAAGAGACGGTTTTGCTTCTTTTCAAAAGAAGACACCCGCGTAGTAAGATATTACATAACCAGGAAACGTGACTGACACCGCGAAGTTGCTCCCCGCTACCGCTACCGACGCCGACGCCGACTCCGACGCCCCTATCAACAAACAACAACAACAACAACAACGAACGAATTAATTTGGCCACTGAACACACCATCAATCAACACATAGCAAGAACAACGCAAATCGGTTAGGCATAATGGATGAAGATTACGACGTAATTGTTTTGGGTAAGTATGCGGGGCTGGGTGTGTGTGCGTGTGCGGTTTAAGCTAACAGCGTAACAGGAACTGGTCTTACTGAATGCATTCTCAGTGGTATCCTGTCGGTGGAAGGCAAGAAAGTGCTACATATCGACAGGCAGGATCACTATGGTGGGGAAAGTGCTTCATTGACCTTGACCCAGCTTTACAAGAAATTCCGACCAACTGGAGACGCTCCAGAAAACCTAGGACGAGACCGGGACTGGAATGTGGATTTGATTCCAAAGTTCCTGATGGCCAACGGGGAATTGACCAACATCTTGATCCACACGGATGTCACACGATACATGGAGTTTAAACAGATCTCTGGGTCGTATGTGTACCGAGATGGCAAGATTGCCAAGGTTCCATCGAACGAACGGGAAGCAATCAGCTCGCCATTGATGGGATTCTTTGAAAAGCGAAGATTGAAGAACTTCCTAGACTTTGTCATCAAATACGACGAAAATGATAGAGCCACCCAACAGGGCATCGACATCAACAAAAACACAATGTCCGAAATCTATCTGAAGTTTGGATTAGAGCCGGGTACTCGAGATTTCGTGGGTCATGCCATGGCATTGTGGAGCACTGACGACTACATTTCACAGCCAGCCAAGGAAACCTTCAACCGATTGAATCTGTACTTCACCTCAGTTGCACGATATGGCAAGTCGCCATACATTTATCCATTGTACGGGTTAGGCGAGCTGCCACAAGGCTTTGCTCGGCTCAGTGCCATCTACGGAGGTACCTACATGCTTGACCAGCCAGTTGACGAGGTTCTGTACGACGACAATGGCAAGTTCAAGGGCATCCGGTCCGGCGAACAGACCTGTAACGCCAAAATGGTGATTGGTGACCCTACCTACTTCCCAGACAAGGTCAAGAAGACCGGGTACAAGGTGATTCGAGCCATGTGCATTCTGAACCACCCAATCCCAAACACTGACAACCTGGACTCTGTTCAGATCATCATTCCGCAGAACCAGGTCAAGCGAAAGCATGACATCTACATTGCTGTGGTGTCTGCATCGCACAACGTAGCCTACAAGGGCCATTACCTGGCCATTGTGTCCACCATCATCGAGACGGACACCCCTCACTTGGAGCTGGAACCTGCATTCAAGCTGTTGGGTCCTCGGGTTGACACTTTGATGGGCATTGCCGACCTGTACGAGCCACTGGAGGACGGCACCAACGACCAGGTGTTCATCTCCAAGTCGTACGACTCGTCGTCTCACTTCGAGTCCACCACCGACGACGTCAAGGACATCTACTTCCGGATCACTGGCCAGCCTCTGGTACTCAAGAAGCGGCCCACCGTCGCCGAGGAGGAGGAGCTCCAGGGCTTGTAGTCGGTCTACTGTCTATATAGCGCACAATACATGTCTACATACTCGTACTTCCACCGCTTTTTGCTTCTTTTTCTGGAATTCCAAAGTGTTCTTCTTTTTCAAAAAAGAAGCAAAAACGGTGTCTGCGGCGCTTCTTTTTTAAAAAAGAGCAACACCACTGTGCTGCACATGCACTTGACGCTGCATATCTGTGCGGATGGCAGCACGTCCCGCGTGGCATAGCATGGATAGTTGCAAGCGGGTACCTTATAAACGTAATAATTCCAGGTCGGTGGTGGGCGGAGCTATCCACATTCACATTTTCCACACTTTATTTTGATTGAGTGTTTTCCCTCTACCCGCACAACCTAACCCACTTGACACCTACCTAGTTCATTAAAGAAAGTTGACTCTGGGGTGGCCTATCTTGAGCAAAACGGTAAATCTCAAACCTTAACGCCCCATCTATATATATATAGTGGTTTTATTTGTATTTGTTGAGAAATGAGCACTACTGCCACTATGACGACAGCGACTGCTACTCAAGAGAACCCAGTTTATTGCCCAGCTTCTCCGTCAGTTCAAATATTCGCACCCAAACCTGTAAAGCCAGCTCGTCATCGTCAGCAAAAGAGCTTGGAGACTGTGTTTGCGGAATACAACGAAAGGGTCAAAAGTACGACTAATACAGCCAATAATAACAACAACAACAACAATAACACGGAAATTGACGAGGTGGAAGAGCTGTTCCAGATCATGAAACGTGCGAGTTTCAATAACAATAACAATAACAATAACAACAGCCATCATAATCCATCTACAACTCCTTCTAGTGCAACGAATAGTCATTCACCGACGGCATCTTGTTCACAGGTATCTGAGGCAGTTTCCGACTGGTATGATAACAATAATTTTTATGCATTCCCCACCTCTCCAGTTGTTAGAAACTGTCGAAACCCGCTAATTTTTAATCCTTCGTTCCAAGAGAACAATACTGCTTAAAGTTTTCTTCGATCTGCATTTTTTATATTTATTTTATGTAATTTCTCTTGGATCTATCTTAATAATATTAATTTCTAGTGCTATGCAACTGCGGTCAAACCCTAATGTAACCTGATCCTAGCGAAACTAAATCTTAAACCTACATATCATTGGATACAGCACGAGCCGTAACCTCGAGAGACAGGTGTGTCGGATGACACTGCTGCTGCTGCCACGGCAGCCTTGCCGTCATGAGTACAAGCAAGCAACCAAGCAACCCCCAGCACAACGAAGCAATAAAGTTACAAGATTTCGCCACAATAGCCTCAGACTAATGGTCATGGTACTTGTATTATACTATTAGAGATTCTATGGTCAGTGACTTGGCTACAATGTGATATGCAAGACGATTGAATGGTAAAACATATGCTGCAGCGCATTCTGCATACCAAGCTATGTACATGCGAGCGGCGTGAGGAGAGGAACAAGAGGCAACAGTGCACAAATTAGTGACTTGGCGACAAGTTTTGATAGTTTGTTTGTTTACAGTATCGAGATCGGGATGGGTATGCGGCTCGATCGATCGGGGGAGAGCGGTGACCCGAGCCGCTGGGTCTGCGGCGCTGGGGGGGGTGGTAGCGTCTTTAAAAGAAGCAAAAAACCGTTCTTGAGCTTTGTGAACGATATATGGAATGCTTCTACTGTTTTTGCTTCTTTTTTAAAAAAGAAGAAACGGCCGTCGAAGCGTCATACCCTGCTCACCGACGCGCCTCACACTTCCTCCCAACCAGCGACGTTCACCACTTCAACCACTAGACACAAGGAAATGGTATGTAGAGGCATGGCATGGCAAAACGTGCTAACGAGCTGACAATTAGTCGCAACAAAACCTCTATACCGTGCCCGAGGACACTAAGCAGGCGCTCAAGAAGTTCCGGTTTGCAAGCGCCCGTAAGGACACAGTACAAGCTATTGTTGGTAAGTGAAGTGTGTGAAGTGCGGTTATCATGGAATGCTAACAGCCTGTGTGTAGTCAAAATATCGTCAGCGCAGTCAATTGTGATCGAGGAAACGGAAGAGTTCCCAATCACCTCAATTGAGGAATTGATCGAAGAGTTACCGGACAATTCTCCTCGTTTTATTTGCCTGTCTTATCCAATCACCTTGAAGGATGGTAGAAAGACAACTCCATATGTAATGGTTTACTATCGACCGCCTACAACGACTCAGAATAACCGTATGGCATATGCTGGTGCTGTGGAGCTCGTGAGGAACGAAGCAGGTGTAAACAAGTACGTACAGAGGGCGAGGGCCGAAATAAGATACATTGTGCTAACGTTATACATCATGATACATAGGGTGGTCGAAATCGAAGATAGTGAAGAGCTAGAAGAGATAGAAAGTTTGATAGTTTGATAGTTTGATAGCTTGATAGCTTGATAGCTTGATAGCTTGATAGCAGTTAGGCAAACATTCGGTAACTGTTCAGCTGACGCTGTTCGTTTTCAAGTAAAAGAGCATTCTTAGAAGAGGACAATGTGTTTTGTAGAGTAGCAGCTTGCAATGGATAAAGCTTTTGGTATTTCCAGTAGATAAAGGCGCAGGGTTGGGTGTATCGGTTCATGTTTTGGTCTAGGATATGTCGCACCTGGACGTGATGGGCTTCTGTCAACCCGGTGTCTTTCAAGCAAATCAGCAGCAGTGCTTTGAAGCAAAGCTGAGAATATTCATGACGTAACTTTGTAGCGATGAACCGTAGAATCTCTGCAATTGTGACAGGATTGCGAGCATAAGCAGTCAACATTAGTACCGTTGCCTCGCATTGAGCCTCAGAATATGAAGAAATCAGGCTTGGAATAGCCATTGCCGTCAATTGTTCGAGATCCGACCCGTAAAAAAAAGCGACATCCTTTAAAAACTCAATAATTGACTCGTCGTTAGAATAAAATCGTGTATCGGACACAATGTCCTTGCAAACCTGCGCTATTTGGCTCCGTTCTTGCAATTGGTCGTAGCCTCGCATCAAGCTTCTCAATCGCAGCAACGACACAGCCATTGGGATAGACGATGCCGATGGCATCATGACGTTTTGGTAGATTTCGCTCAATTCGTTAGCCAGGTCCTGGGGCGAGTCCACAGTTGTACCGGGTAGTTTTCGGATTGTCAGGTCACAATTGGCCCGTGTGATCAACGCAAGCATCACCTGTTTTTCACTCAATGGTTCCACCACGATTCTGCTACTATAATTACACTTGGTGGTCCAGGACTTGGTTGGAGTCTTGATGGCATTGCGCAATTGCACAACTCTGGCGTGTTGCCTTTGGTATGTGACACAATACCAGCCCACTAGCAGGAAGATTGACAGAATTTGAACAGTCGTGAACATCAGATAGCCCTTGTTGAACCCTGACCCGAACCATCTCTCTGCAAGTCACGTCATGTTAGCATGCGCTCTGAGCAATTGCACCGTCACATACCCCAAATATCGCGGTTCATACTAAAATCCAGTACGGTGGGTGATTTTACGGACATTGTTGCTTAGTATCCATCAGTGAAGAGGAACGAAACAGGCAAACAAGAAAATTATCAGAGTGGTCTCACCCTTATTCTAACGACAAGACAATGGAAATGGGTTGCCAAATACAGATTAACAGCTATCGCGACTATCGGCATCGGCACTGGCGCCGGTACGAGCCGGAGCCGGGGGAGTGGAGTGGTTGTCAGGGTCTACGCTTGGCTGCATGCATGGTGATTTATGTACGTTCTATGGATGGATATCTTCTTTTTTAAAAAAGAAGCAAAAACAGTCTGAAGAGCCCCAGAGCACAAGACGTCTACTGTTTTTTTGCTTCTCTTTTTAAAAAAAGAAGAACACCCGCCGAAAACGCACGCCGCACCACCTCGTCGGAACTCCGACCTCCCAAGCGCAGTCACACCCGCCGCAATTTCCCAAAACGGAAAAGCCCTCAAAGCCCTAATTGACCACCCACCCATGCGCTCCGACAAGATATACACATTTTTCAACGCTCGCCAAACAACCTCACCAACCTCAACCACTCGACAAAACAACAAAAATGGCTCGACTTCACTCCAAGGGAAAGGGGATGTCCTCCTCTGCTACTCCATACTCTCGACAAGCCCCAGCTTGGTTCAAATTGACTCCAGAATCCGTCGTTGAACAAATCATCAAGTTGGCTCGAAAGGGTTACACTCCATCTCAAATTGGTGTCGTCTTGCGTGACTCTCACGGTGTTACCCAAGTCAAGGTCGCCACTGGTAACAAGATCTTGCGAATCTTGAAGTCTAACGGTATGTATATTTAAACACTAACTCCTTTTAGTACAGAACCTATTGGACGATTTTGAAGGTGTTTTTTTTGCTTTCGCTATCGTGACTAGTACCTCTGTATCGGTGTTATGTTATGTGATTATTTCAGTATTGCTGACAGAGTGGCTTTTTTTTAATGTAGGTTTGGCTCCAGAATTGCCAGAAGATTTGTATCACTTGATCAAGAAGGCTGTCGCTGTCCGAAAGCACTTGGAAAAGAACCGAAAGGACAAGGACTCCAAGTTCCGATTGATTTTGATCGAATCTCGAATCCACCGATTGTCTCGATACTATCGAACCACCGGTGTCTTGCCACCAAACTGGAAGTATGAATCTGCCACTGCTTCCGCTTTGGTCGCATAATTTTCGTGCCTTTTATTTAATGATATTAATGTGTATTTCGTCTGTTTTGTAATATAAAATTTCAATTGATATATATCTTTGGTATCATTCATGAGTTTTGTTGTTCTTTCGGTGGATATCTTTTTTAAAAAAAGAAGCAAAAAACGGTAGCCATCTGGTGCTGGCGATGAGCCGCACGCTGTCCTGTGTAGTGCTGCCCGTGGATTTCTTCTTTTTTTTAAAAAAGAAGCAAAAAACAGTAGAATTTTGAGTAAACTGGCTTCGGGCTATCTATCAGTGGTCTTGATTTCCTCAAGAAAAGACCCCTACATCGTTTTTGAACCCCCAAAGAGCTCCACTTTGCATGGTGCTTCTCACTAGCGAATGAGCCGCACACTACGCATTCGGTGGATGTCTTCTATTTTTAAAAAAAGAAGCAAAAACCAGTAGGCAATTGGAATAAACACGCTCCAAGCTTTCCGATGATATCCTCATTTTTCGCTAAAAAGGGCCGGAACATCGTTTTTGGACCCCAAACAGGCTGCACTCCACCCGGTGGCCTCCCCAGCGCCTACTGTTTTTGCTTCTTTTTTAAACAAGAAGAACGCCCCCTGACAGAGATACTTCGCGTGCTGGGTGGATTTCTTCTTTTTTTTAAAAAAAAATAGAAGCAAAAAACAGTAGACAATTGGAATAACCGGACTCGACGCTATGCTGTGATGGTCTTGTTTCTTCATAAAAGGACCAGAACATCGATTTATACCGCCTAAACAACTCCACAGCACTTGGAGCCACACCAATTCCTTGGTGATAAAGAGGGCAAACACAATTGACAATTGAATAACATACTCTGTGCTATATAACGGTAGTGCCCCAACAGGTCACGTGAGATATCTTCTTTTTTTAAGAAAGAGGCAAGAAGCAGTGCCATTTCGAAGAGCGACCACTGACACGAACAATCCCTCAATGTCTAGTGTTTTTTGCTTCCATTTTTTAAAAAAAGAAGAGCACCACCCTCGAAGACCAATTCCCAAAATCGCGTTGCGACACCGAATCCCGATTTGTTTCTGCATCCAACATGCCTCCGAAAGCAGTGGCATCAGTTCCGTTGACTCTCAAACTGAAATGGCAAACTAACACGGTTTGTATCCTAGTCAAATCGTCTAGCAACATCAAGGAAGTGAAGAAACAACTGGCAAGTGCCCTGAACGGGAGCCAGGTATTGGCACAGGACGACGGGGACCAGCCGGACGACGATGATATTGATATTCCTATTCCTACACACGGCGAGCTAGACGAAGTCGAGGCCGAACAAATCGCTGCAAAGAATCAACAAGAGGAGCCCGAAGAGATCAACGTAGATCCAAGCACCCTGAGGATTGGCTTGCCGAACGACCGTGATTGCAAAAGCTTCAAAGATATCACCAACGCCACCGAATCGTTGGATGCTCTGGGGATCAAAGAGCATTCAATTCTTGCATTTGCTATTGGAGACGAAAAATTCGACGTAGAAACTCTGTCTTTCGAGGCTGAATAGAAAGCTTGATGTAATGATGATTTTTTTTTGTAGTTTTCCCAACATCATTTATTCCACACTTCGGTCGATGGTGTCGCACTTTAGAAACCTGGCATCCCACAGGGTCCCAGTGCTGAGGCTGTATCGACATATGCTCAGGATCTCCAGCTGCTACGACCAGGTGGGATTGATGAAGTTCATGTTCCATCGACGGCGCAACGATTCATCGTCGTACCAGGCTCGGAAGCACTTGCTCGAAGCATACGAGTGGGAAGACATCCTACGAACTAGTCTTGAAAATGACCATTCAGATCCTGTAATTAAGAGCAGAATAGATACCAAAATAGCCGAGGTCAAGGCGAAACTACGGCAGGTTCATGAGCGCAAACAGCAGAACAAGAACAGTACTAATGCAAATCGCAACACGGCACACAAAAGAGACAGAGACCGTTTGGTGAACTACAATACCCCGCCTAAAGGACTGGAACTGGCTGAGCTGCGTGAGAACCACAAGCTCCAGACGTATCGTAATAGAGTGGTAAAACAGATGCGGAAGCAGGGACAACTGCCGTCCAAAGTGCGGCTGGACCAGTCGTACTTGGACTTCGTCCTTGTACCGGAGTACCGCAACAGGAAGCTAGTACAGAGGCTGAATCAGCAGTTCCAGAAAGACCAGCGGGAGCCGAATGTCAAACTGCAGACCATTGGCACTCCGTTGGGGCCGTTTTCGTTCATTCGATACCCTGACCGGAAACCCTCAGAAGAGGTGGGAACCATGATCAGGCAGCTGGTTCACACCGACCTGCTGGACAAGATTCAACGCATGGAGGACGAGCTTACTGTTGCTAAGGAGGAGGCGGAATGGGAGAGCAGGGTTACGGGATCTGACATCAAGACTGCAACCGCAGAGTGGTGCGGGCATATCCAGACTGCATTGAACAATCTGAAACGACAAAAGGAGCATAGACGTCGCAAAATGGCCCTCTACAGGAGGACGCTCATTGCGCGACTGCATTTGCATAGACGATTCTACAAAGGGCGGCAGAAGCGCCGGCTGAAACGCTGGCGAAAGGTGCCCATTCCTACTACCAGGATGCGCCGCTATGTAGCTAGCTAGGGTGGTCCTCTTCTTTTTCTGGAAAGAGAAGACATGATCCTCCCGGTGGTGTTCTTCTTTTTTTAAAAAGAAGCAAAAACAGTGCCTGCAGCCAGACGTCTACCGCTTTTTGCTTCTTTTTCTGGAAAAAGAAGACATCACCGTAGCGTACTCATGCGGCTCCCCGTGAGCCGCACGCCGCACGAATAACGAATAAATAAAGCTGTACTAACTGAACTTGAACTTGGTCGTGTACCCCTCAACAGTAGACCCTGACTGATCCTCGCCGTCACCCATCGGCGCGTCGTATGCATCTATATATGGCTTGGAAGGATCACGCTCCACCAGCTTGACCTTCTTCATACCGTTAGACAAGTCTACCAAGAACGGATCCGCCGGAGGCTTAGCTGGTTGCTGATTCTGCTGCTGTTGCTGCTGATTCACAGACAGCGACTTGAATTCCTGAATAATACTTTCCATAGAACGGTTCTGGGCAGTCGACAGCTCAGCAACCTCCTCTAATAACACAGTTTGAAGCTCGTAGCTCATTGTCCCGTACGGTTTGCACGTAATATCGGATCGTGAAAATATAGACAGCTCAGATAGTTGCTCCTTAAAAAACAGCGACGCCTGGTAGTGCTCTTTCGAACAGTACTGCGAAAGATAAGTTGCAGGCAAAATCATCATGGTTGGGCTAGGATGACGGTAGTTGATCTGATGCTTTTGTTTAATCAGCCCCTTTGGATCAGCGTTGCACAACGGATAGCCACAAAGGTGCAAAATGTTCCTTTCTGTCACCACCTCTTCGTACTCCTCTGGTGTGAAGAACCTGCTGGTAAACTTCAGCAGGTCGCCGTCGATTTTGCCATCCGCCATCAGCTCGATCAATGCCAGACTAATGGCATTGCCTTCTTTGGGGGTGATGGTTCCTGGTCGCGAATAAGGTTTCAAGAAGCTACAAAAGTTGGCCAACGAGGCCGACGGTTTAAACACATTAGCTTCAGAGTCGTCTTCGTTCATTTTATTGTTCTCGTTGATGGTTCGGTCGTAAAGGGAAAATTTATATCGTGCATCCGATTTAAAACACACGACACCTACACCATCTCTCTCCGCATCGAAATCGCCCGGAAGTGATGCTAGCGGTTGAACAACATCAAAATCACAGTGGCGACACGCTGAGAAAGAGCCAGTCCACCACTTCTCTCAGAAAAAGGGCCCACACTGTGCCTCAGGCTCCACAGCCACGTCCTAATCGTAAAATATCCAATCCTCCGCCGAATGGCAATACCACCACCAGTAGCAATGGGCCTCCAGCGCTCCATCTGCATGTTCCGCAGCCTCCAAAGGAGAAATTAAGGCGACGACTGTCCATTTCTTCTCTTCCCTCGCCACAACCTAACCAGCAAGTGCAGAAGCTGTCGCTGTGGAACTACTTTTTACGCGAGTTGACAAGCTCAGGCGACACTATTTATTCAGAAGACAAGACAGAACAGCTGCTAAACGTTATAAAAGTGCCAGCTTACCTGGAAAAAGTGGTGTTTTTCGGGGTTCTGGCATGCTCAGATGCATTTCTATATCTATTTACCATTCTACCTATCCGGTTCGTATACTCGGTGTATCGATTGTTCAAAGTAGGCGGACGACAGCTCTCTCACCCTAGAAGAGGAGACATCCTGCGTGGGTTGATATTCCTCTCTGTAGCCACTTTTCTGCTCTATTTCGATACCAGTAAGATATACCACTCTATCCGAGGTCAAGCTGCCATCAAACTGTATGTAATGTTTAGTGTGTTTGAGATCGGTGACAAACTGTGCTCTGCACTAGGGCAGGATATCATGGAGGCAGTTTGCTCACCGACGTCGATGCAGAAATCGCCAAAATACGTGCTGTTTGTATTTCTGGCGATTGCTTATTGCTGTGTGCATGCATCAGTTCTGCTTTACCAGGTGGTGACCCTGAATGTGGCAGTCAACTCGTACTCCAATGCATTGCTGACCCTGCTACTAAGCAATCAATTCTCCGAAATCAAGTCGGCAGTATTCAAAAAGTTTGAACGGGAGAACCTGTTCCAACTTGCATGTGCTGACATTACGGAACGATTCCAGCTGTTGGCCATGTTGCTTGCCATTGGCACCCGGAACGTAGTGGAAGTTAGCACCATTGGTGTCATTCCTAACTCATGGGCTGGGTGGAATCGATGGCTGGGGGCATTGTTTGGCCCTGCATTGGTGGTAGTCAGCAGCGAACTAATGGTTGACTGGCTTAAACACGCATATGTGGCCAAGTTCAACAACATTCGTCCTCAAGTGTACAACAAGTTTCTGGATGTTCTGGCGTTGGACTACGCGGAAAACGCCTTTTCGGACCAAATCATGACCAAGCGTATTGGATTGCCAGCGTATCCGCTTGGAGCAGTGTTTGTGCGAATGCTGATTCAATCCTACTCCATTTTTGCTGAAAATGCCGTAGCTCGAGCCTCATCTCCGTCGTCATCTTCGCCATCGTTGACTCCTAATTCAGGGTCACGAACTTCGTTAGCTTCAGCAGCAAGCCCTTCTGCTCGGTCTGCGCTGGAGAAGGTTGACGACTTTCTGAAGGCAAATGTGGCTTCCCCTGCATATTTTACTATGAACTTTGTTCTATTGTTAACTGTAACGTTTGTTGGCTTGCTTCTACTCAAGCTGATACTGGGGTCTTCCCTACATGCATACACACTAAAGCGATATATCAAGATCAAGCAGCGACGAGCTTCTTCTTCTTCGGCTTCTGGTGGCTCCAGCGACTTTGTGCCGGGCAGAGACAAGTTCTTTGGCACAATTGAGCTCGACGAGACGATGCGTACCAGGCTGTATCAACCGGAAGAGGAGCCGCCCAAATGGCGAGATAAGAAACAGACCCCGTCCGACATTGTAGACTACTGGTCTGTGACCAGGTTCAAGATGGTGGCCAAGCGCATCTGGTAGCTGCCACCGCTTTTTGCTTCTTTTTCTGGAAAAAGAAGACATGGTCCTCCCGGTGGTGTTCTTCTTTTTCAAAAAAGAAGCAAAAACGGTGCCTGCGGCGCAACAAAAGAAGCAAAAGCAGGGCTTGCGGCTAGGAGCTCGACGAGTAGCGGCGCCGCTTGGCCTCAGGGTGGTAGAGATGCAGCTTTTCTGTGCCAAACAGGTCGACGAACTCCTGCTCGCTGATATATTTGGAGTAATCGAGCGGCTCGAACTCAAACTTCAGCTCTCGCTTCTTCTTGGACTGCGGAGTGGGAGCTCGACTGTTCTCTTTTGTATAGAATTTCCGTAATAACGTAATGGCCTCTTCACGATAGAACCCAGGATATGCCTTGTACGGCCGTTCAGGGCTGCAATCAGTGTTAACATTGAAAACACTACCGCATCCCCCAAACCTGTCGTTCGCAGCGCCAAAGTACACAGCTCGGATCTTCAATTGTCGCAGAGCCGATGCACACATTACACAGGGCTCAACCGTCACATACAGGTCTGTTTCCTGGAAGACGTCTGCGTCGTGGGTCTCCAGGATCTCCTCTATGCCGATAAACTCTGCGTGCCGGTGTCCGCAGAGCGATCTGTTTGTTGCGTTCATTCCCCTGCCAATGACCTTGCCCTGGTGCACAAACACGCAGCCTACGGGAAC
The DNA here is from genome assembly GCA_003707485.3 of Blastobotrys proliferans. Taxonomy (NCBI): domain Eukaryota; kingdom Fungi; phylum Ascomycota; class Dipodascomycetes; order Dipodascales; family Trichomonascaceae; genus Blastobotrys; species Blastobotrys proliferans. Next base: position 34,190 of record PPJI03000064.1, read on the forward strand.
CTCTTCGATCTCGAGCGCCTGCTCGGCCTTGTCCATGGCCATCCTCATGAACTCAAAGTGGTCCGCCATGGTGGTTGGTGGGTGTCAGTGTCTAATGGTGACAATTTTTCGCGATGTCGGCCCCGCGCCGGTGGCCCGTGCTGACGTGCGGCTCACGCGGCGCTGCCACTGTTCTACTGATTTTACTGTTTTTTGCTTCTTTTTTTAAAAAAAGAAGAACACCACCTGGAGGAGTACTGTCTTCTTTTTTTAAAAAAAAGAAGCAAAATACAGTGCCTTGCGGCGTACCGCAGGGGGCGGGAGACGTACCCAAGAACTATACGAGCACCGTATGCCGGCGTTCAGGTGGGGTGTCATCGTACTGATTGGACACGCTGTCCACTCGCCCCAAAGTCAAAATGTCTTCGGCAAATTTTCCGGTTAGTCATGGTATATCGTTGGTTAGTATGCACCGGCCACAAAGCGAGACACTTTAGTCTTAGCCGATGACCTAGGGACCAAAAAGCCACTCTGGCACATTTTCATAGAACAATGTCGATTTTTCCACCGGCACCCCCCGCCACACACAATTATCGGAATTCCGTACCATCGTATACGGGCCAATACAGCGCGGTACATGGCTGAAAAAAAATGCCGTGGCGTATAAATTAAAACGCCAACTCACACTCTTTTCATTCGACATCACTTTTACTTTCTCTTTGGAAATATTTTTGTTTGGCTTTGGCTTTTGATCGAAACAAGAGAAATTCTAAAGAATGAGATCATTTAAACCATTGACCCCATGGGCCGTAATGGTCTATGCCTGTTTGTTATTTGTCCTGCCATTCTTTGCAGGTTCAGCTAACGCCGACTCTGATGTCGAAAACTATGGAACTGGTAAGTGAACTGAACTAAACGAAACGAACACTACAGAGCTGCTTCAGTGTGATCGGGATTGAGTAAACTATATGGTGGTGATTAGTGGTGATTCGTGGTGATTTGGCCCTTTGACAATCTCCATGATACACGAGTACTGGCTATTGTGACTGATCGCTTGGTGATCTAGTGTGTCTACAATGCCATTGCACTAGCCCTTCCATATAGAATTCAAAGCCGATCTTGGAGTTTGTCACACCTAGGGCCTTCACCGTGTCTCGTCACGGTTTAGGTTCTGGCTTATGTAATAAAAAGGGGTCCCACACTACACAAAAAAAAGTGACACGTCGCCGATTTGTGCAAGCGAAGTTTAGCCGTTCGTGCTTAAATAAGGCATGGTACTAACTTTTTCAATCTAGTTATTGGTATCGATTTGGGTACAACCTACTCATGTGTCGGTGTTATGAAAGGAGGTAAAGTGGAAATCTTGGCCAATGACCAAGGTAACCGAATTACTCCATCATATGTTGCATTTAACGAAGACGAACGATTGGTAGGAGATGGTGCCAAGAATCAAGCATCATCAAATATCAAGAACACAGTATTTGATGTCAAGCGATTTATTGGTTTGAAATACAAGGACAAATCGGTTCAAAATGACTTGAAGCATTTGCCTTACTCTGTCAAGAACAAGGATGGTAAACCAGTTGTCCATGTCAATTACTCTGGTGAGGACAAACAGTTCTCTCCAGAAGAAATTTCTTCCATGATCTTGGGTAAAATGAAGGAAATTGCTGAAGACTACTTGGGTCACAAGGTGACTCATGCAGTTGTTACTGTTCCAGCCTATTTCAACGATGCTCAACGACAAGCTACTAAGGACGCTGGTACTATTGCCGGTTTGAACGTTCTTCGAATCGTCAACGAACCAACTGCCGCAGCTATTGCTTACGGCTTGGATCGAAAGGACGGTGAACGTCAAATCATTGTCTACGATTTGGGTGGTGGTACTTTCGATGTTTCTTTGTTGAACATTGAAGATGGCGTGTTTGAAGTCATGGCTACCGCTGGTGATACCCACTTGGGTGGTGAAGATTTCGATAACCGAGTCATTCGACACATGGCCAAGTTGTTCAACAAGAAGCACGATGTGGATGTCACCAAGAACAAGAAAGCTATGAGTAAATTGAAGCGAGAAGTCGAAAAGGCCAAACGAACCTTGTCTTCTCAAATGTCTACCAAAATTGAAATTGAATCTTTCTTCGAAGGTGAAGACTTCTCGGAAACTTTGTCTCGAGCCAAGTTTGAAGAATTGAACATGGACTTGTTCAAGCGAACCTTGAAGCCAGTTGACCAAGTGTTGAAGGATGCTGGTGTCAAGAAGAACGAAGTTGACGATATTGTTCTTGTCGGTGGTTCCACTCGAATTCCAAAGGTTCAATCATTGTTGGAAGACTACTTCGGTAAGAAGGCCTCCAAGGGTATCAACCCTGATGAAGCAGTTGCCTATGGTGCTGCTGTTCAAGCTGGTGTATTGAGTGGTGAAGAAGGAGCTGATTCTGTTGTCTTGTTGGATGTCAACCCATTGACCTTGGGTATTGAAACTAGCGGTGGTGTCATGACCAAGTTGATCAACCGAAACACTGCTATTCCAACCCGAAAGACCCAAATCTTCTCAACTGCTGTCGATAACCAACCAACAGTATTGATCCAAGTCTTTGAAGGTGAACGAACCTTGTCTAAGGACAACAACTTGTTGGGTAAGTTCGAATTGACCGACATTCCAGCTGCCCCACGAGGTGTTCCACAAATTGAAGTTACTTTCGAATTGGATGCCAATGGTATCTTGAAGGTGTCTGCTACTGATAAGGGCACTGGTAAGTCCAACTCTATTGTCATCACCAACGACAAGGGTCGATTGTCTCAAGAAGAAATTGACCGAATGGTTGAAGAAGCCGAAAAATACGCCGAACAAGATGCTCAATTACGATCCAAGATTGAAGCTCGAAACGGCTTGGAAAACTACGCTCACAACTTGCGAAACCAGGTCAATGACTCCAACGGATTGGGTGGCAAGATTGACGAAGATGACAAGGAAACTTTGTTGGATGCTGTCAAGGAGACTGTTGAATGGTTAGAAGAAAACGGCTCCTCTGCAACTGCTGAAGAAATTGAAGAACAAAAGGAACGATTAAGCTCAATTGCTTATCCTATCACAAGTAAACTTTATGGAGATTCTGGTGTTCCAGATGAAGATGACGATGATGATGCATCTTTCGAACATGATGATTTGTAAACAGTGTGTGTTTTTGTTTCCTATTAATAGTTAGTTTATAGTTCTTTTTTTTAGAGTATTTATCATATTATATTTCTTTTGAAGGTTTTTCTAGCTAGTGCGCCGCTTTTTGCTTCTTTCTGGAAAAAGAAGACATGCTCCTCCCGGTGGCGTTCTTCTTTTTAAAAAAGAAGCAAAAACAGTATACAATGGGTAACAGTGTGCTTTATTCTCCTAGTTTATAAGCTACAAGCGTGTCAATCTTGTGTGCAGATGTCGAAAAGGACCGCAACTTGACTTGTTCAGCATTTTCCACCATTCGTGGATCTCCATCTGCCCATTCAGGGGGAACATCCGCGTCAGTATCTGCGTATACTAGAACATTAAAAGTACATCTACCCTCAAGTTCTGGTAGGAATGTCACTGATGCTGTTAATTGTCTAATGATGGATTGAATCTCTTTCTGGATTTCTTCTTGAGGCTTTTCGGCTGTTGCGTTGCCCTGAGAAGTTATGATATCTACACCAAATTCCCATCTTTCTACAGTCTCTCCGGTGTCTTTTGAGGTGATTGCAATCACAAGTTTTGAAATTTTGCCATTGACGAGCCATCCTAGATGAAAAGCATGAAAGTTAGCCCATGTTCTCCTGTTGTTCAGTACCTACGATGCAATTGACCCATGATCTTTTTTGTATATGCCTTGACTTCACTGTCGATTGATACAAGCATGTTCAAATCATACTTTCGCACAGTTGTAAAGTCCTCTGGAGGATAAATTCCTCGCTGATATAGGATAGAATTAATACTGTATTCTGAAATTGCGAATCAAGTCTTTTCAGTTAGTTGTTTTTCACTGGCATAATCCCCAAAATACGTACCAAAAAACTCAGCTACCAGTCTAGAAGATCCTTTCAACGGCAAATTTGACCGTGTTGGAGCAGCTGCTCGAGGTCCTGCAACCGAAGACATTGCAAGTGGTAGTGATGACGGTGTTTCGTGTCGCGATCTTCACCATCGCATCATCGGACACCAATACTGCCTGCGTTGCCACGCCACTACACCGACACTTGCTTGAAGAACGATGCATAATGTCAGAAAAAAGCGAACGACGGAGGAGCAGGAAGCTCGCCGGAAGGAGCGAGAAGCAGTACAGATCAAGAATTATAATCACTTGATGGATCAATGCCGTCAGATGCGAATGAAAAACCAGCATGACCAAGAAGCATTGAAGTCGGTAACAAAACTTCTAGCATGGAATCCAGAGACGTATACGTCGTGGAATTTCAGAAGAGAGATACTGGTGGATTTATTCAAAGGGATGACAGCAGAAGAGAAGCAAAAATGCTTGAATAACGAACTTATGTTTATCATGGAACGACTGAAAGAATTCCCTAAGGTATATTGGATTTGGAATCATCGACGGTGGTGCTTGGAGCAGCTGCCAGAGCCTGATTGGCAGATGGAGTTGGGGTTGATTAGCAAGATGTTGGAATATGATTCACGGAATTTCATGGGATGGCAGTATCGTCGTTATGTGGTTAAAGCGCTGGAAGATGCATCAAATCTGTCAATTACGAAACAAGAGCTAGACTACACTGTTAAAAAGATCAATGCCAACTTTTCAAACTTCTCTGCATGGCACAATCGAGCCAAGTTGATTCCTAGGTTCTTGAAAGAGTCTGGTCAAGACACCAGAGAGTTTTGGACACAAGAGTTGGATTACGTTCGACAGGGACTTTATACAGACCCTGATGATCAGAGCTGTTGGATATACCACCGATGGCTGATCATGCATCATGAAGAGATTGTACCGGATTGCTCCAACGAAGAGTTGATAGCCAAGGTTCAATACGAAATCAACTCTATTGACGAGCTCCATCAAGTAGAGCCAGAGAACAAGTGGAGCATGCTGAGCTTGGTTGATTACTACCGATACTTGAACAAGCTGCAAAATCAAGCCAACAACGTGGACAAGATGAAGCAGTTTTTGAGCCAGCTTGAGGCCATTGATCCTATGCGACAGAACAGATACAGGCATTTAGCCAGCCAGTTGTAGACTCTGTACTATGTAGCGAACTAATTTCGACCGCTTTTTGCTTCTTTTTCTGGAAAAAGAAGACACTTCTAAGGATTTTTAAAAAAGAAGCAAAAACAGTGCCTGCGGCGAGAATCATGAGATGGTCTCTCCGGCGACATGGTCCTTTTCCCAGTCCAGCACATAGCGAATTGAGCCCTGGCGATCGAACTTTGGATCCCTCATCTTCAAGCCGGTCAGCTCTCGTTCATCGTCGTTGTCAGCCTTGAGCTCCTTGGAAAACTTCTCCCTCCACGTGAACAGCTTGCCCACCTCTCTCCAGTATTGACCCAGTTCTGTGCCCTTCATGGAGCTGCGAATGTAATAATCCACCAATTCAACCAAGATCGAGGTGACAGACGTTCGATTCGTGCAATAGTTAGTCGGTTCAATCGGGAAAATATCCACATCTTCGACCTTGGCTGCTAGCACAATGCAGCCAAAAGCTATAGAATGGGCAGGGAATCTTAGAATCACGTCAGTTAGTAGAGCATCCGTAGCAATGGCCCAAGCGGTGCGAGCAACATCATGAGTCACCTTTTCTCCTGCCGTCTTGCTGATAGGTACAATGTAGTGGTGAGAGTGTCGAATGCGAAAGTCAAACCCTATGGTTTCCAGAATTTGTCGTTCCAACCCCAAGATCCCTCGTTTTTTAGGGTTATCGTCGGTAACCTCCCCTAGTCTACGCAAGTTGAATGAGCACTGGAGTAGGTCGAGAGCTTTCTTTGGGGTATCTTCGACCTTTGATGCTACCAACATGCAAGCCACCACTAGATCGTTGCTAGACCCCAGTCGGTTGTACAGTAAAAACCGTTGAAACAGGTTCATTGCAGTGGACACCGTCTTGATTGGGAACTTGAAATGCTGTGCAAGGCCCATCATATGCATCAGCCCTTGGCTTCTTAATTGGTCCAACGTTGGACCCTTGATATTGGACAAGTTGCGCATGTACGCGATCTGTTGTTTGGTCAAGAAAGGGCGTGATATTTTGATCATGGAAGGAAATTCTTCAGCCTGCTGATGTGACTGCGAGGAAACACCCGCCTGGTCAACAGCAGGATGGGTTGTCGGTGTCACGTCCCTTGACATTTGGATATCGTTTGTGCAATGTAAATGTTGCTTGTCGATGCTTGCCGATGTTGCAAAATTTGGTGTGTTTGGTTTGGCTTGCGATCCGTACGCCTGCGCACAGGGGGGGACCAACAAGTTATGAGCTACTGTTGTCTCAAGCAAGAAGCGGTGGAATTGCGCCGCAGGCGCTGTTTTTGATTCTTTTTTAAAAAAGAAGAAAGTTACCTCTAGGGTCATGTCTTCTTTTTCCAGAAAAAGAAGCAAAAAGCGGTAGAATTGCGCCGCAGGCAAGGTAAGAAAGAGCACTACCCGGCCATTGATCAATCTAAAAGCTTTTATTTAATCTCCTAACCAATCTCCTATACGCTGCCTTTTCTATGGTTGTTGCGACTTGTTGTGGAATCACTGTCCTGGCTCTCGTTCGAGCCAATGATCTTTGCCGATTCCTTTCTATTAGTCCTTGATACATGGCCAATCTTCCACCATGGGTTGGCGAATAGCTCGTCAATGCTTTCAAGCGAGAGCCCACACAACTCTGGGATTAGGAAATATGAAAATATCAACCCCAACAAGCAAACCAATGCAAAGAAAAGCATAGTCCCCCATCCTTTAAAGGTGATCAAGAGCAGGGGTGTCGCTCGAGAATTGGCATATTGGTTGGTAAAATGAAAACACATGATTATCGAGCTCGCCATAGACCGGGATGAAATTGGAAACATCTCGGCATTTAGCAAGTACTGCACTGAATTCCAACCGAGAGCCCATCCGATTCCATTCATATAAATCATGATAATTGACCCTATACCCGCTCTTTGCACAGGAAGTATGTCTCCAATTGACCTCCTGACTCTCAAAAATATACATATATAAGCCAATGAAACCATCTGAGTGGAAATTCCCGAGTAGAGTGCCCTTTTCCGGCCTAGTTTATCAATGATGAACAAGCCACATGCCAGTGATGCCACCATCTTGACAACCCCAAACATTGACGTGCAGAGCATGTCGGTGCCGCGGTTAGATATGCCTACGAGTCGAAACATATCAGGTGCATACATGGTAACTGCATTGGATCCACTCCATTGACCCAGTATCTGCACCATCATACCCAAGATAAACCGAAATCTTATCTTTTTATCGACAAAGAGTGATTTCAGGACTTCCCACTTGGTTGTATTAGCATGTTCGCTTTCTTCGTGAGCCAATTGAGCGTATATTTGACTTAATTCTGTTCCTAGTGCAGCTTCCTGTTTGGTGCTACCTCGCAATTCTGCCAGTACTTGAATTCCTTTTTCGTCATTCCCATGGCTCAACAACCAACGGGGGCTTTCACAAGTGAACGGACTGAATATACAGAGCAACCCACACAGCATTACCTGCATGGATACCGGGAGCACCCATTGCAAACGGTTATCAGGGTTTACATGTTCCATTGTTCCCCAATTGACAAAATACCCCAATGCGATACCGAGGTAGACAGACCCTGAATACAAACAAGTACACAACCCCCTTCTGGTTGGAGGGGCGATCTCTGTCAAATACGTAGGACATGTAACAGCTGTCATACCCAGTCCTAAACCGGCTATAAACCGTCCTGTATACAATTGAGCAATTGCGCTAAATGTTGAAATTTGTAGTACAGAACCGATAAGCCACAGGACCAGTAAACATTGAAGAGATCGGACCCTGCCTATTCTATCCAGAATCAACGAGGCAAGAAGAGCCCCAACAATGGAACCTAGCTGCACCATAGCGGCAATGTTTGATTTCAGACTTGCTACCTCGTCTGGCGTCTTTCCTGCTCCACTCAGCCCAAACTGCTTTCGAAAACTGGGTAGGACCAGCAGCCCACTGATGGTGCCTTCATCCAGACCTCTTCCAGCACCTGCCATGCCGAACACCAACACGGAGACGGCCAGCTTGATTGACGGCTTTGGCATTGCGAATTGTTTACCGAACATGACGAGGGACGATAAGAAGTGAGATGAGTTATATACCAATCTAACCCAAAAGAGAGCAACCCGGCAATTTGGGTTTGATGACCTTGGCCGCAGGCCCTGCTTTTTGCTTCTTTTTTTTTAAAAAAAAAGAAGAACATTACTTGTAGGATTATGTCTTCTGTTTTTTTAAAAAAAGAAGCAAAAACCAGTCGTCAGTGGGCCCCAGACAGTGTTGAGTGCATACAGGTCGTGCGGCAATCGTTTTCATAAGAAGACAGGGTGCGGCTCAGTATGATCATCAATATATAAAATAACATTAATTGTTCAAACTCTACATATATCTTTCAAAAGCTTATTTCTTTGAAAATTCAACAGTCATAATCAAGTTATCCAAACCGTAGCCATTGAGCCGTTTGCAAGCAGCTTCGGCATCACTTTGTTGGTCAAACGACACAAATGCAAAACCTCTGTTTCGACCGGTCACACGATCCTTAACAAGATGACATCTAGCAACTCTACCAAAGTTCTGGAACAGAGCCCGCAGTTCATCTTCGTGAACATCCTCGCTAAGATTCGAAACTCGCAATGTTGTGTTTTCAGCTTCACCAGGTCGCTCGGATCGAGCAATTGGAGCAGCACCAGGTCGAAGATGTGGAGCCTGGTATTTACCTGGTCGTGGAGCACCTGCAGCACCTGCACCAGCAGGAGCACCACCAGCAGCAGCGGCGGCGGCAGCAGCTGCCTTCTTTTCTTCTTCCGGAGCACCCAACGTATCTTTATATGGACACTTCGAAGTAAAATGCATACCTGAACAGATTCGACATGAAATTTTGGCATCAGCTGCTGGTTCAGCAATTGGCTCTGGTTCTTCCTTCTTGGTTGTGCTTGCCACACTTAGTTTAAATTGGAAATCTGGTTCAACAGATGTGGTATTAGTATTTGGACCTGGACCTTGGCCCTTTTCTAGACCGTATTTGGCCCATTTTTTTCGTTCCGCAACATTATGATTTACTCGCTCTTTTGTTGTAACTAGTTTGACTTTTTGTGTAACTTTAACTTTCTTGCCAGCGTCGTTGAATCGATATGAAATGATAGTTTTGGTGCCGTCGTTATTCTCAATTACTTCTTGTTGAGGGAGCACATCATCGTCGTCTGCCCACGATTGTTTTCTACATATACAGATGTTAGCAATCCAAGTCTTTTAGGGGGGTTCTTCATACACTTCTGCCATTGTTCTATTGGAGTGATATCAATGAAGTGGAAAGGAAATTTTTTAGCGATCAATTTTTTCAATGCGTGCGTGTGTTGAAAAATTGGGACCACCTAGATCGTTCGTGATGGCGCGCGTGCATGGAGTGCGAAGTTGGTGGTGGAAATCGCGTGAAATTCTGAGACCGCTTGGCGGGTAAATTTCAGCACTGTGATATAATCATTACTATGCTATGTCTACTGTTTTTGCTTCTTTTTTAAAAAAGAAGAGCTATTACAGGTGCGCATTGTCCAATGGAGGTGGGGGTCTGATGACGATGCGTGATTCGATTTTCCCTTGGTGGAGCTGCTCCAGATAATGCTCGACATTGTCAAAGTCGCCTTGAACAATCTGTGGAGTGACTTTGCCTTGGGCAACCAGTTCAAAGCATTCCATGAGTTCGGTGGAAGTACCGCTGAACGAGCTGACAATCTGAATTTCGCGGGTGGCAGTCAAATGTAGAACCATTTCTAGCCGTCGAGCAGCCAGCCCAATTGGCACTACTTTCCCCATAGCCCTGACCATGAATTGAGCAGCCTTGAATGTTTCTCTTGCGCCAACAACATCCAGAACTACATCAAATGGACGTGCTGGTGGCGTTTTTAGGTTGTCAAGAACAAGGTCAGCTCCACATTTTCTGGCTCTATCCCTTGCTGATTGTTTCAAATCCATGGCCGTGACATGTGCTCCGATGTGCTTGCATATTTGGAGCGCATTAATTCCTAGTCCTCCAACTCCAATAATTAATACCCGTGTCATAGAGTCGATACCGGCCTTCTTGATTGCATGGTATGGTGTTAGAACTGCATCAGTCGTGACCGCTGCAATTTCCGGAGATACCCCATCAGGCACTGGAATGATTGAACGCTTTGGAATGGCAACGTATTCTTCATATCCACCATCGAGTCCAATACCGAACCACTCTCGCTTAAGACATTGATGGTCATCGCCAGCTCGACAATTGTAACAGGTTGTGCAAGCATTCCCTCCGTGTACAGCTACCAGTTTGCCTATTGGGTATTCTTTAGGATTCACCAGTTTACCTATCTGTACAATGTGACCGGAAATTTCATGGCCCAGTACAAACTCCTCTTTGGACGGATTTGACCCTTCAAGAATGTGGATATCTGAGTGACACATACCCGCAGCAGCGATCTTGATCAAGACCTGATCTGGTTTTGGCTTGGGAACAGGAATTACTGTCCGTTTGAGGTGAGTCTTGGGCTTGTGTGTGATGATATAGGCAGATTGATAATCTGGAAGCTTGCCTGGGACGGTCATTATTTTTGTGGTTGGTGCTGTGAATGCTGAAAGTGCTAGTGCAAGTGCAAGTTAAAGTGTGGAGATGCAGTCCTTTTAAGGTGTAGATGATTTCGGCTGGCTCTTTCCTTGCGATGAAAAGGGGTGCATATTCAGCCGGACTTTGCAGCCGGCCACAGGTTTACCGTGGAGACAAATTGTGTAAAGATGATACAACCAAGCTGGCAGCTGTTATTGCAAGGGAGTGCCATTGATTTCCGTGTTTCCCACACCGCCTCGACGTTAGCCGTTTTGTCTTTATCCTCGTTAGGGGTGCGGTACCTTTTTCTACCGGCGGATGGTTCGCCGAGGTTCTAAGTTGACCGAGGCGATGGAGTTTGCCGAGCGTACATTGCGCTGCGGGTGATGACTTCTTTTTTTTAAAAAAGAAGCAAAAACAGTAGACAATGGTATTGAGTCGTGGTGGGAATTTTATGTGGCTTTAGAGGTTACAATTGCGGGCACTTCACTGCGGTGGAAATTGTTCGTGCGGCGGAGCCGCACCACCGTTTTTTGCTTCTTTTTTTGAAAAAAGGAGACGCTACTAGAAGGAGTGACTTCGTCTGTGCGCAAGGCTGACACAGATGAATTGCTCTATGAGTCTTTCATTAATGTGTGATGGGGGGATGTATGAAATATCGCCATGCATTGAGTTACCAGCCGCACAGATGTCTCAAAGTAAATATCACCAACTATAGTCAACAATTGGGAATTATAACAGTTCACTACGATTTAGTTCGATAATGTTATTGCTGCTCCATATTCTATGCCAGTAAACTGACCGGGTTACTCGTTACTCCCTTCAAACAATATTTATTAATGGTGGACAAATTTATTTACTTCTGTATGTTTAGGTTCCTGAAAGGTTCTTCAACGCCTTCTGTCCCCGAGTCGGTTTCGGCCGAAGGAGGAGCAGAGTCGGTTGACGCTGATCAACTGCCTATGTACTGATTAACCACTTTGATGAGCTTACGAGTTGTCCATATCCTCTTTTTCATATCGGTAAACTTCACATTGCTCAAGTTTATAGCAACAGCACTGCTGTCTTGGAATATGACATGGTTTCGAGGCAAGCTGCGGTGTTCAATTTGGTATTCGCGTGACAATGTTTTCTTCAAATCCTCGATTGAACTGCTATCCATGGACTCATCAGAATCTCTACCATTTGTTCCGTTGACTCCTTTCACATGAATAAAGAATGCGTGCATTTCAACGCCAATCTTCTTATATGAATAGAAGCCGAAATCTATGAATTCAGGTGCAACTTGTACCGAATCATGGGTCTGGTATAATCTGGAGTGAGCCTCTAGCTCATCATGGATTCCAACAATGGTATTCACTCCAATATCAATCAAGTAGCGGTAAGACCCATCACTATCACGAATAGTCCTCCTACCGTCACACTCGATAGCCTGATAGTCTGGGAGTTCTAGTGGAATAAGTTCCCCTGGAAAATTCCATCTAGTAGTGCTTTCCTCTTTCAGATACGCCATGAAGCACCGCTGGAACCTGGCCTTGGAGTTCAATATATATCTATAGATCAGTCCATTGTCTCGATCGTACGAATATTGTGCTATCTTATCTTGGTATTCGAAGTTAGGGGTCCTGTCATCACTACCTCCGTTTGAACCTTCCATGCTTTCATAATCGCCGTTTCCCTTCATTACAGACTTCGGGAGAACATCGCTGTAATTATCTTTGAACTCATCCCCGAGAGAATCAGCCAAACGTTGCATATATTCACTCACCTCACTGTCATCTTCATTTTCGAGATCAGCTGGAATGAAGTTCCTGTGATAGTAATTTAAGACGATATTCATCGCCACAACGTTCGTTAATCCTCTTCCCACTTTAAACACAAAGCTCTCATCGTCGTTCATATGCAGGTAATCTGAAAACACAAGACTAGGTCTCAGTTGAGGTCCCGTTCTCGGTTTGCCTTCCTCCTCCTTCTGCTTCGGTTGCTCTACTACTTTTTCCAAGTCTAAGAACTGTTTGTAAAAGTTGGTGAGATTACCTGTCATACCTTTGGCTTGACAAAGAACATCAGGGGCTACATATTCTCTTTCCTTACCTTTATCAGCATCTTCTTCTTCTTCTTCGTTTGGCACATACCGCAGCTTGGACCAGCCAACGAAATCTTCCTTTTTTCTGGAGATCAATGCCATACTGTGAGAACTCCCATCTCCTATGCCAACTGCAATTACGCAAACCAGTTTCCTATACATGCTACGATTGACGGGCAACCATACTTCTGATAGTCATCTTCAATTGACTCCTTCTCAAGTATTTTGTCCAGCGAGCTACCAACTGCAGCAATTCCTAGCGACATCAGCGAGCCCGCATGTTTGTACTCAGCACAGTATATCGGCTGCTTGAAGGTTATTATCTCTCCATTCACCCGTACCGTATACTCCATGGACACTAAAACATCAGCACGCATTCCACAGAGCGGTTTCCGCTCACCTTCCCAGACCAACTTTACGCTGGGGGGTAAAACAGCATTCAGGATAGGAAGCAGTTTTTTATACATGCGTGCCAACCTTTGTGTATAGTCCGGCTCATTTACGTTATTCTGCCAATGGAGCTGAACATCGTCAACAAAAGTCGACAAGAGTTGATTGATTGCTTCAAGCACGACAGTTGATTCGTCTGATGTCTGTCTTTTTGGAACTCTCATGTTCTTTCCAAAAAATTTCCATTGGACCGTCAGCGACCAGTGGGCTTTTTCTATTACTCTCGACAGACTTTCCAAAATTTGAAACAAAATCTGGGGCGGGTTTTAGAGCCTTAGGTCTGTTGGTAGCCCCGGAAACCTTTTCATGTATGAAGGATGCAAGAATGCATTTGGGATGCTTGGTAGAGTAAAAGAGTGGAGCACGTTGAACCGATTCGGGTATTAAAACCGTTGTCACTGGCGTTACCAACATGGACAACAAGGCAGATATATCGTTCTTGTTACAATTGTAGTTCTCAAAAGCGGTTACAAATCCACAGTATTGTTTCAATGACAATGCACACAGATATAACCGTTTCATTGCCAGAGAAACATCTTGCCCTGCGAGTGCAAACGAAGTGCATGTTTTGATACCATTTGATGTCAACTGTTTAAGCAAGAGTTCTTCCACCTGATCACTTTGATTATTTTCAATAGCTGCCTCTATATACCGTCCAATAGAAGTAACACCGTCTTCTGCGTTATGACTAATTTTACAAAGGAGTTGTCTCATCGTATTCCTGCAATTATTATGGGGTTTGTTTCCAAGCTCCTTCAGGCTCAGTTCATCCATCAGATTCTCATAACGAGCCAAAAATGTATTTAATTGAGCCAAATGCTCATTTAATTCAGCTAAGTCTGAAGTTCTCTGTGCCTCTCTCAGCCGGGTTAACAAGAGCTTAAATTCTTCATCCGATGCAGGTCCTGGTCGTTTCATTTGAACAGTTTTAGTCCATTAAAGGTACGTGTTATGAAGAGTACCTCAAAGCTTAACCAAAAAAGATTCCGCATTCGGATTGAAAAATCGGGGGCCAATCAGCCAAACACTATACTGCCTGTAACAGGCAATAGGTGGACCATATAAGAACTACATAGCAAAATACCTAGGAGGAAAACTGCACTGGTGAGTGGCTTCCAAATGGCAACTCCATCTAGACTCAATTCAATTTCTTAGAATTTCATTGGCATTGTGGTTTTACTAGGCGAGCACTTCCCTCCCGGTTGTCATTCTATAAACTGAAATAAAATCAGCGAGACCTAGTAGTAGGATAGCCTGGCCCATCATCGCCTGGCCTATCGCTCTGTCAAGAAAAGAAGGAGGAGGGAGGACCATTATCACCCCCTCTGAAAACATGATGCCCCATTGCATCATTCTCATTATGGATAACTAGGGTCCTCCTTACTATCACTTTCGTGATAATTCGTTGTCCAAGCCATATTTCCCTTTACCTTCTTTAATAATAGAATGCAGGTTACAAATCCTTATGTAACTGCCTTCATCGCCACTATCGGTGGTATGATGTTTGGTTTTGATATCGCATCTGTTTCTGCCTTTATTCAACAAGAGCCGTATGCCTATTATTTCCACCAGCCATCCACATTGACTCAGGGTGGTATTTCCTCAGCCATGCCTGGTGGCTCATTCTGTGGTTTACTTGTTTCTGGTTGGCTAGCAGATAAGATGGGTTCCCTTTTCAGACGAACGAAGATATGTTATGATAGCTTGAATCTTTAACCGTATGGCGCTACAGATTCCGCTTATACTTCCCCGGGTCCTATCCAACGAATTCTTTTTTCTTTTGTTTATGGAAGGCAGTCCTATTTGGACACATTGTCCTCGATGTCCACGCCGATGTGCTATCTGCTGTCGATTGTTGGACGTACGTCAGATGCTTTAGGTGTTTTTCAATCAAAGGGTGGTACAGTTGGCCGTTGCACTGGCATTCCATTTTAGATCTCCCCATTTTGTAATTTACAAACTACAGTCCTTCTATTAATGCATCCAGAAACGATGTGTCCATGGTGGTACTTGACCTTGGATACCTTAGATAGCATGGTCTCAACTCACTCATGTACCATATATATCAATGTGGAGTTCCTGCTCCTCGTCGTTAAGAACCTACCGGAGCCTGAGGGGATTCAATAAGCTGCCCTGTTGAATCAAAGCATTTTGCCCAAGTTTGAAATTTGCTTCTTTTTTAAAATGAAGACTCCACCAGGAGTCCCGCCGCACTAACTTTTTTTGGATCGTTTTTTGAAAAAAAAAACACACACTAACAGAGGGATCACTTTATCTGTGCACAAAGCTGACACAAAAAAAGCATTTGTGGATCTTTTATTGATATACCACGTGGGATTCATACGAAATTATGTCATGCATTGAGATACCAGCCGCACATGTGTCAGAGCAATTGTGATAACCGGCTTTAGTCAACAGTTGGGAATTAGAACGATATTCCATGCCAGTAATTTGACCGGGTTACTCCCTTCAAACAAAACTTATAAATGTTTAGACAAATTTATTTACTTCGAGATTTATTGTGAAATAGTGCTATATAATCTAGTTGGAAGACGGTATGATTGCTAATCGAGATTCAACCTTGCCTTCATGGAGCATCTCCAAATACTCCTCCAGGCGGTTGAAATCGCCTTTTTGCACTTTTGGAGTGACCTTGCCCTGGGCCACCAAGTCCAAACACTCAGCAAGCTCGCCTGATGTGCCCCAGAATGTGCTGATGATTTGGATTTCCTTCATTGATGCAGGATGCTGATTGATTTCTAAGATTGGATTGGCGAGACCAATGGGAATGACGATTCCTACCACTTTTACAAGCTGTTGTGCCATGTAAAATGTCTGCTTAGAACCCACCACGTCCAACACTACATCATAAGGATCCACTTTGTGCTCTTTTGCATTTTCAACAACTACATCAGCACCCAGTTTCTTGGCTGCTTCTCTTGATGACTGTTTTAGATCAGTAGCTGTAACATGAGCACCCAAAGCTTTACAGATTTGCAGGGCATTGAGACCCAGGCCCCCGAGCCCAATGAGCAGTACTCGTGTCATTGAGTTGATTCCGGCTCTTTTGATGGCATGATATGGAGTCAACACTGCATCAGTGGTCACAGCGGCCACTTCTGGTGCAACTCCATCAGGAACAAAAATAGCAGACCGATGTGGTACTACAACATATTCTTCGTAGCCACCGTCAATTCCTAACCCAAACCATTGATGTTGAGTACATTGATTGTCAATTCCTGCTCTACATGGCCGGCAAGAGCCGCATCCATTAGTACCATGTACGGCTACCAGCTGGCCAATAGGATAGTTTTCGGCTTTCAAAGATTCCCCAATTGCAACAATATGGCCAGCAATCTCATGACCCATGATATATTCTGTGGTCAGTGTACTAGGATTCGAATTATCCAAAATATGAAGATCGGAGTGGCACACTCCTGCGGCTGCAACCTTTAGCAATAGCTCATCATGATTTGGTCTTGGAACTGGCAACTCGACCCGTTCGAGATGGTTGCTTGGGTTACGAATAAGTCTATAACCTGACTGAGTTTTAGGAATTGGAACCATTATTTTATTTGTGAAAGCCACAAGAAAATGTGGAGAAATGGGGTCATATATATACCAAAATGATCGGTAAATTACTATTGCGGCCCCAGGATGATCCCTGTGTGGGTGAGGAGGGGGGAATACCGTGACATTGGATTGATGTCTAGTAACTTTCCGCCCCGCGAAAATTGCAATTGCAAGGTCTGTCCTAACACCTAACAGGTCATACTTGTAAATAAACTACAGAATATCAGCACTAAACAATCCTGATAGACACATCTAGAAATGAATACAGACGGAACAATGTTCGGTATCTGGAACAATGTTAGGTCAAGAGTCGGAGCTAAGTATTCCGGACAAGGAAGGATGTCGTGAGCCGCACCCTCACCCCTGCACAGTTGTTTTTTTTAAAAGAACAGACAATTTCACAAAACGATTGTATTGACATATCATATTTAGACAAGAACTTAATTAAGCATCGTAAGTAGAAGCGGAGACGTTACCACCTCGGCCGGTCCAGTTGACGTGGATGTCCTTACCTTCTGGAAGAGCCTCCGAGGCATATTCTGGCAAGACTCGGAAGGTGTGGGCACCGAAGTAATCTCGTTGGCATTGCAACAAGTTGGCTGGCAATCGAGCGGATCGGTAACCGTCGTAGAAGGACAAAGCAGTGGTGAATGCTGGAGTTGGAATACCCCACAAGGCACCGTTAGCAACGATTTGTCTCCATGAGTCTTGGGCCTTGTGAACAGCATCCTTGAAGAATGGGTGGAACAACAAGTTTTCCAAGTCTGGGTTTTCTCGGTAAGCCTTGGTGATTTCACCCAAGAAGACGGATCGAATGATGCAACCACCTCGCCACATCAAGGCAATGGCAGCATTGTTCAAGTTCCAGCCGTATTCTCGAGCAGCTTCTCGAATCAACATGAAGCCTTGAGCATAGGAGATGATCTTGGAGGCATACAAGGCCTGTTCCAATTGGTCAACGAATTGTTGCTTGTCACCGTTGAACTTTGGAGTTGGACCTTGCAAGTTTTCGGCAGCTCGCTGTCGTTCTTCCTTGATGGCAGACAAGGTTCGAGCAAACACGGCTTCACCAATCAAAGTGACTGGCATACCCAAGTCCAAAGCATTGATGGCGGTCCACTTACCGGTACCCTTTTGGCCGGCTCGGTCCATGACCTTGTCAACCATTGGGACACCATCAGTGTCGTCGTACTTCAAGATGTCTCGAGTGATTTCAATCAAGAAAGAGTCCAAGACACCCTTGTTCCATTTTTCAAACACATCGGCAATTTCCTTGTTAGTGAAACCAGCACCTCGCTTCATCAAATCGTAAGCTTCACAGATCAATTGCATGTCACCATATTCGATACCGTTGTGAACCATCTTGACAAAGTGACCAGCACCGGCTTCACCAACCCAATCGCAACATGGCTCGCCGTCGGATTTGGCAGAGATGTCTTGGAAAATGTTCTTGATGTGTGGCCATGCGTCTGGGTGTCCACCTGGCATCAAAGATGGACCAGTTCGGGCACCTTCTTCACCACCGGAAACACCAGAGCCAACAAACAACAGTCCCTTGGCCTTCAATTCTTCGTATCGTCGGTTAGAGTCTGGGAAATGTGAGTTACCACCGTCAATGATAATGTCACCCTTTTCCAAGTGTGGCACCAATTGTTCAATGAAGGCGTCGACAGCGAAACCGGCCTTGACAAGCAAGATGATTCGTCGTGGACGTTTCAAGTTTGACACCAATTCTTCGATGGATCGGGCACCAATGATGGATTTGCCCTTGGCTTCGTTTTCCATAAAGTGGTCAACCTTTGAAACGGTTCGGTTATAAGCAACCACGGTATAGCCGTGGTCGGCAGCATTAAGGATCAAGTTTTGACCCATGACGGCCAAACCAATAAGACCAATATCACCACTAGGAGCAGACATTTTTGAGTTAGTAAAAGAAAAAAAAAAGAAAGAGAGAAAGAGAGAGAGAGAGGAAGGAGAACAGCCGATTGATATAAGAGAATTGGTAAATTGTCGTGGGGGGAGACTGGCACTTTTTCACGAAAAAGCGGGACAGTCCCACCCGTACACGAGTATCCGTGCAAATCCGACGACCAATAAATGGCACCATCCAAGCCGTTGATAGCTGAGATTCAGATCGCTAGATTGTGGAGATTCAGTGCCATCTGTTGTGATTTAATTGTGGCTCTATTGCGAAAAGTCGTGGAGGTTCTGTTGAATTTCACGGGCTGACCGTTGAAATTTCAAACCTACACCAGAACTGAATCTTTTCCAAGAAGATTCGATTGGCAATTCGACTCGCAGTTCGCCTCGCAATTCGAACCACTCCACACAAACTCAACTGTGAGCTGTGAACCTTCGCTCACAGAATTCAGCTTCGAACCTCCGCTATCACGCAACGGCCATATTCCATGCAATTCTCTCAATGAAATTCTCGAATATTTGCCTCGACTGTGCATTCTAGATCCTCCCTCGCTACCGTCACTATCACCAGCAGCCTAATACATACGTTGGAGCAGACATTTTGTTGTTTGGATAGAGAAATGTTGATATTTGTAATTACAATTGAAACAACAAGAAGTTAAGTTTGTCAGCTTGCGGGTTCCACGAGTTAAAATAGGATGCCATGCATGGCTCTGCTTCTTCCCTTTCTCGCTCCGGCCGCAGCCCCCGAAAAGCGTCAGCTCCCAACCTGCGCTTAGGTAATCACCACGCCCATTTCTGAGTCAGCCCCGCTCCGCCAGAAGTTGCCGTCACGGACCGTTGATTGGTTGGCGATAATCCGTTCCCATTGCAGTGGAACAGCTGCTGCATCTTTTTCGCAATGCCGCGCCGCCGTAAAGCCAAAGAGCGGTCGCCGCAATTGACCGAGATGCGTTGTGACTGGTCGGCATAGGCTATGGGCTCTAAACGGTGTGGAGTCTCCGCTCAGGGTGGTGTTCTTCTTTTTTCAAAAAAAGAAGCAAAAAAACGGTCGCTCCGCGTAGTATTTTTGACTGCTTCCGCGCCGCACCGTCGTGCGGCTCACGCTAAAAGAAACATATGCACACTTGGTAGCACTACACACAAGATCAGACTGGTTGTTAGCCCGGCTGCGCTGCTGGTACGGTCCTGTACAAAACCCATGTCGTCGCTGACCTTTGCGTTTTTTGATGGCACATACCTAGAATCGCTGGATTGGCTAGAATCATCCAAAGATTCAAAGTGGCCGTCCTGTTCCGTTGTCGTCCCACGATCCATGTCAAAACCCACCGCAAGCGGCGACCCTAGAATGTATGAAGCATCTGATACGGCAATGTCGTCATGACTAGCTCTCTCGCTTGTAAAGATGTACGACTGTTTTCTATGCGGACTCTTCACACTCGTCTTGCCAAAAGAATTGTAGCACGAAATTGAAACATCCTTAAGAGTTACAAACAGGTAGCCCGGATCATCAAACTCAGGCATGTTCCAATCAATTGGACCTCCAGCCCACTCAATCGTGCCTTGCCCGTTCATATCTGAGCCTCCGGGCCATAGCGAAAGCTGGACTATCGATGGGGTCTGCGGGAAATCATAATTTTGAGTAGTAGCATTCCATGTGTCTTTCTTTTTCAACTCTCGCCCCACATGGCCATCAATTGACCACTTGATCGCTTCAGGGGTCCAATCAATCTCGTATGTATGAAAGTTGGCATGACCATCACTCATTTCCAATCGGTTCATGTTCGTATAGTTCAAATCACCTTGCCAGTAATAGTTAGACTGGGCCATAGCTGGCTCTGCTCCAATCACTTCGAAATCGATTTCATCCTTTGCTCCAGACATGAGAATGAACGCAGAAACAACACCTGCCCCGTGGGACGATTTTAGAGTCACACTGACTTTTCCATACCATATACCATGCGTAGATGACACAACTGTCCCATAAGAGTTTTTCGCCATCGCCAACAATGTATTGCCTTGGTGATGAAGCACTTGTCCATTGGTTATCCATGCATTTTTGTTCGTATCCCCAAGAAACTTATTCTGATGAACAATTGAACCCTTTTTGTCAAATTTATACATTCCATCTCTGCATATAGGCAGAGGAGCACATGATGTTAGATTATACGAGTTCTTGACATCACAGGCACCTAGACAATGGATGCCTGTACCACACTCTCCATATTGCGAACAACATGGCTTCTCAAGTGGACATTTTATACCTGACCTGCATCCAATTGACTCTGCCTTGATAATTGTACAAACGAATAGGGACACAACCAATGGCTCGAAGATCATGGATGGAAATAGAGAAACGAAACGACAGTGACTAAATGGAGACAAGTCCATTATATAATGCGATTGATGAAAGCTTAGGCAGCAGTGTTGCATTGTTACACCTCGCCACGATCCAGCCCTTTAAATGCTATGCTATGCTACATAACCAAAGAAAACACTGCAATGCTACCTAACTTGGTGAGTCTCGTCCTCCAAATTGCAATCACTAGTCTGCACAGATTTAATAATCAAGTCCTTTACAAACGCCAGCCCACCCGGTACCGTTTGCTTAAAACTCAATACATGCTTGGTTTGCTTATCAGACGGCACAATCAAAATAGTATGTCCATCACGCCCCTCAACATAATGAGTAATCGATGCTTTGCTACCTCGCTTAGGCTGCTTGACTACATGGAAATCACCACCATGATCCTTTACAATTTCATGGAACGGGGTTAGCGAAGAATCGTCCAAAAAGTTAAATACAACGCCGTCGAAAATGTTCCCACGCAGTGGACTGGACAATGCCTGGGCAAGATCTCGCGATGCTGTCTTTAGCAGATAGTCTGGTGTAATATCCAACTTTTGTTGGCTGGAAATGCAATCTTCAAAGTATTTTGGTAACAGAATATCTTTGACTTTCGCCAAGCCTCGCAAAAAGTTTGCTGTTCTCATTGGCGCTGTAGCAACCAAGTAATTGGCAGCTTCCACAGTCTTTACTTGATAAATGTCAAACTGTTCAAGAGTTTTCTTGTGTTTTGCTAAATAGGCTTTAATTTTGTCGTCAACACCTGTTGTGATAAATAGTATCTTGGTATCATTGTCTTCGTTCTGGCGTGCCTGATCTGGTGTTGAAGACGCCGGTGGTGTTAATCTTGACTTTTTCACAGAAGGTGCATCAACGAACTGTGATTCATCTTCCAGTGGAGGTAATTGATGCTTCCTACCAAATTTGGTAACCTGTTTCCTGTACTCAGTCTCCTTTGCCCCAATGCCTCGCAACGTTTCAGTCGCTTTTGATTTAGCAGATCGAGAGGGATGTCGACTAGGAGTAATGTCCTCCTGGTGATTTTCGGGGGTGTCCTTACGCTTACGATTCTGGGGCCCCTGTTCAAGTTCAGGAGTGTCCTTACGATTACGAGACTGTAGCTCCTGTTCAACTTCAGGGCTGTTCCCCTGTGATTGAGACAGATGAAGCGCTTCATCCGGTTGCGAAGAGGGGATAACTGGCTCTATATCTGAATCAGGATCCTCATAGAACCTTTTCAGTAGCTTGATATCTAGCAGCGCTTTATGCAGGGTATCAGTTTTGTCAGCTCGATCAGGAAGCTCAGTATAAGATGGACTAGAAACCGACTGTTCTTCCCACTTGACGTACGATTCCTCTAACCAACTGGCATTGACAACATGAACGTTCCATTTCTTGGCTACTTCATATTTTTGGCCGCATGCCATTGTGGTTATCAGATGGGTATTATCTTGCCTGAGTGTTTTGGTATACTTTGCTCCAGTTGCTACGATCAGCCGTTCCATATAGGTTCTTGAATCACCAACAAAGTTGGTAATAGCGATTTGAAAGTTTTCAAATCCTGGAAGGGGTTCACGAGGGATTGGATAATGCAGCAAGTTCTGCAAGGGAGATTCCCACGTTTCGTTTTCAACCATCCAGTACACCCATAGCATAGTCCCTACATCAATTCCTCGTGCACTAGCTCGCTTGTAATTATCGCCACTTCGATATTGTCCAATATAAACATCAGCATGCTCGATATTGTCGGTGATTTTACCTCCCTGGCTTTCTATCATCCTTGCAAACAAGAGATAACTAGCAACTACCTCGTTTTCGTCCTCAATTACATCCTTATCAACAAAAAAGCGTTTGCCATCGAATATATCTAGCTGTCTTACTGGCTTTTTGATGTCCATACCGAATTCATCTTCAAGGTACGTTTGCAGATCCGCATTGCCCTCCAACGACGGGAGCGGCGAATCTCTTAATAAATATGGAGGGTTTGGAAAGAGGTATGGGGTTTCGTCGAGCAGTTGGCCAAGCCGAACACAATGGTTAATCCAAGCTGGCAAGACCACCTTGATGTTGTGTTTGTTTGCAATTGCGCATTTCTCCTGATCGTTGTCTAAAGCAACCACATGCGTTGTATACGACGTTAGCGTATTGCTGCCCTGGCCACCAAGCGCTTTCACTGCTTGATACAGATGCTGAGTGTCGCCATCGCCAAGCCCACTACAGCTGATAAACAGGTCTTTCAGGACGTTTGCCGGATCAGGCGAATATGACTGATGTGGCGTGGGTCGTTTCAAGCGGTTAGTCTCTTCAATGAACGCTGGTTGGACCACAGGGACCATCAGCGACCTGTAATATTTGTATTCCGGGAAATCAATGTGTTCGCTGACCACCATCAGGCGCTGGTGAGCCGGATAGAGGTCGTTCTTGTCGTATATCTTGATCTGCCTCTTGTCGCCTCCACTTTCGACAATCATCTGCGATATCTGACGATACGATAGCAAAGCGTTAGTGTTTTGTTCTTTTGCAGCGCATACTTACCTTTACAAGCTGGTCTCCGGCGAAATTCTCATTAGGAACCAGCAAGAACGACATCAGAGCTAGAGGACCCGACGCCCCTCTGGGCTTGTTTTTGTTCTCGAGATTCGAGGCCATTGATGCAGTTGTGGTGCTATTTCCGAGAATTTTCTGAGATGGTGATGCGGGTCGCGTTTAATTGCTCGCGACTGGCGCGTACTGCTTATGTAATATCGCGAAACCGAGACATGCTTTGGGGTGGGTGTCTTCTTTTTTTTAAAAAAAAGAAGACACACCCGTAAGCGCACAGGGCGTCAACTAGTATACAATGCTACTCTATTTCTTGCTCTTACGTCTACTATGGACCTCTTTGCTCTTCTCCATCTTGTTCTTAGCCTTTTCTAGACCCATCCGCACGTCCACAGACCCCTTCTTGAAGGACTCCAGGTCGTAGTATGCCGGGGCCATCTCCAGCAGCCATTCCGGCTTGACGGCGGTCACGGTTCGAATGTAGTTCTTGGTGGTCAACACGAATTCGTTGTATAGCACCCAATCGTTGTCCTGAGCTAGCACACTGCTAGGGTGGACGAGCACTTCCTGGTTGTCCTTGACAGTTGTGTAGCTCTTGCTTGATCCAATCTTCTTGGCAACTTGCATAAAGAACCCAGCAGTCAGAGCCTTTCGAATGTTGTCATAGTAATGCTTGTCTTCGAATGGGGTGCTTACAAGGTCTAGAGAGTGCTTCTGCATCAATCTTCGCAACTGGAGCCGCACGTTATCAGCGCTTTGCAGCGATCGAAGCGACAGGAAGTGATCGTAGCACCAACGAGCGACGTTTTCTTGAGCATCGTCGCTCTTGAACGCATGATACACATTGAGCAGCGTCAAGTGATCACCATCGGCATGTGCAAACAGATTTCGCATCTCATCAGCCTGCTTCTTTGCGTTGTTTGGTCGCACAAACACGCTTGGAACAGAGAGAAGCGCTGTCAATGACAGGATTTCGTTCGAGCAGTGATACTCAGGCGAATGGATCAACATCACTGCAAGCATTGGATCCAGTGGGAACTCTGATGCGAGTCTACCAAGTGGGGTTAGTTCACCATCGTCGTCGATGCATTTCAAATAATTTAGTTCCTCCAAAGCTCGCATCATGGTTTCTGGGGCTGGGGGATCCATAAAGTCGAAATGGACCAAGTCGTCGATACCCAGTTTCTTCAATTCCAGTACAGTATTGGCCAAATTGGATCGCAAGATTTCTGGGTAGCTCTGTTCGTTAAGTTCCTCCTTGAATGCAGCTTCAGTATACAGCCGGAAACATTTACCAGGCTTTGTACGACCTGCTCGACCGGCTCTTTGCTGAGCAGATGCCTTTGAGATTGGTGCTACCAAAAGGGACTCCACTCGGATTCGAGGGTTGTACACCTTCTGTTTGGAGAAACCTGGGTCTACGACGTACACAATACCGTCAATGGTCAAAGACGTTTCTGCAATGTTAGTAGAAATAATCACTTTTCGACCTGGCGGACCGTTTGCACTGGTTGGCTCAGGAGCAGGTTCAAAAATCTTTTGCTGTTGATATGGTGGTAACGAACCGTACAGTGGGTAGATCTTCATTGGACCACAGTTCATTTCTCGGATAAGCTCATCAGCTTCGAGCTTGATCTTTCTACAGGCATCTTCAATCTCCTCTTCACCAGTCAGAAACACTAGAATATCGCCCTCTGGTTCGGTTGCATGGATCTGCAGGACTGTTCGAATAGCAGCTTCCAAGTAATCTTTCTGGTATTCTGGGGTATAGTAGATTTCGACTGGGTGAGTTCGACCAGGGACCGCAAGAAGAGGTGCATCGTTAAAATAGTTTTGGAATTTCTCTGCGTCCAATGTAGCAGACATGATGATGATCTTCAAATCAGGTCGTCGTTCAGCAATTTGCTTCAACAAGCCCATCAGAATATCAGTTGCCAGAGTACGTTCGTGGGCTTCATCAAGAATAATGCAGCTGTATCGCTCTAGTTGTGGATCAGTCATTGCTTCTCTCAGCAGCAAACCATCTGTCATGTATTTCAAAAATGTCTTGTCAGAGGTGTTGTCTTCGAATCGAATGCTGTAACCAACTTCTTGGCCCAGCTTTACGTCCATTTCGTCTGCTACACGCTGGGCCACAGACATGGCAGCCACTCGTCTAGGTTGTGTACAAGCTACTTGTTTACCTTGTAAATGAGGTAGATCATCGAAGCAGACAAACTGAGGAATCTGTGTAGTCTTACCGGAACCCGTTTCACCTACAAACACCATGATCTGGGTACTTTGGAACATTTGCAGAAACTCATCTCGTTGAGAATGAACTGGTAAATCTCGTCGAACCTTTAGGATGTCAAAATACTTTTGCGAAAGCTGGTTTCCATTGAATGGATTACTTGGTCCATCTTCTGCTTTTTTGGCCCATTTCGCGGTTGATTTGTGGCGTTTTTTCATATCCAGTCCACCTTCACTATTCAGGTGAGCCAGATATGGATTCTCTTGATTTTCATCGTCAGTTTTCATGCGTTTCGAGGCTCTTTCGTCGGACATGCTGATGATGGTGAACAAAAAAAAAAAAAAAAAAAATTTGAGCCGCTAACAAGTCGCACAATCGTGAAATTTTTCATCGGCTCTCCGATGGCGCGGGCATCACTTCCCACACGAGACGACAAGACTGAGATCACCAACATCGAAAACCATTCGACACTCTGAGAGCAATGACACGAAGCGCCATTTTTGACGCATATTGCGTTGCGACAGGGTTGACAGCTGTCTTGAAACAGACCTGCAACGCCGAAAAGCACAATCTAAAGCATATCTATAGAACGTCAACATTGACTAGATCGCTGGCCGGTTCAGGCTTGCAACAGTTTGGCACAGCAGCCAAGAGAGCGAAAACTGGGGGAAGCCCTGGAAGCCCTCAGCAGCAACGTCGAAATTACAGTACCCAGAGGGGCCGTCCTAACGACAATGAGGACGAAAAGACCTTTGTGATGGAATCGAGCCCAGTTCCGTCTGGTCGACTGGGCCGATTGTTCCACTATGGGTCGTTGGCTACTGGAATGGGCATTGGGGCTCTTGGGGAAGGGCTGAGACGGCTAGGAGGGGATGCAACAGACAAGTCTGTGTTTTTGAACACAGGGAACTTGGAGCGAATGGTGAAGAAGCTATCACAAATGAGAGGGGCTGCATTGAAGATTGGACAGTTGCTGTCCTTCCAAGATGAAAAGGTACTGCCTCCCGAGATTCAGCAGGTGATGACACGGGTGCAAAATACTGCCAATTTCATGCCACGGGGCCAGCTGGAACGGGTTATGTCAAAGGAATTTGGCAAATCATGGAGAACCCAGATTTTTTCATCGTTCGTAGACTATCCAATTGCTGCTGCATCAATTGGCCAGGTTCACAGTGGGGTTCTGTTGCAGAATTACGAGGAGATTGCTGTGAAAATTCAATACCCTGGTGTTGCAAATAGCATAGATTCCGATTTGAACAACTTGCTACTGCTACTAACTGCTTCACGGTTCTTGCCCGAAGGATTGTTTCTAGACAAGACAATCGATAATGCACGGATGGAATTGAAATGGGAGTGTGATTATCTTCGAGAGGCCCAAGCAATGG
Organism: Blastobotrys proliferans; assembly: GCA_003707485.3. Taxonomy (NCBI): domain Eukaryota; kingdom Fungi; phylum Ascomycota; class Dipodascomycetes; order Dipodascales; family Trichomonascaceae; genus Blastobotrys; species Blastobotrys proliferans. The sequence goes on from PPJI03000064.1 coordinate 61,462, forward strand.
AGAATTTCCGAAAGTTTTTGGCTGATGACGAAGCGTTTGCTATTCCAAAGGTCTATCACGATTTGTCTACCGAAAGAGTGTTGACCATGGAAATGATGAAGGGCACCATGATCACCAAAGGCGACTGGCCACAGGAGACCAAGGACTGGATTGCTACCAACATTATGCGACTGTGCTTGAAAGAAATTGCTGAATACAAATACATGCAGACGGATCCAAACTGGGCGAACTTTTTGTACAACGACCAAACCGGCAAGATTGAATTGCTTGACTTTGGTGCTGCTCGGGGCTATGATGATGAATTTATCGAAAACTATATTGGCGTTTTGCGTGCAGCTGTCAAGGGCGATAGAAAGGGTTGTGAAGAATACTCTTTGAAGCTTGGATATCTGACAGGACTGGAATCGGACGCTATGCTCAATGCTCATATCGATTCCATCTTGGTGCTTGGAGAGCCATTTTCGCAAAACAATAACGGCAAGGAATTCGATTTTGCCAACCAAACCATTACTGACCGAGTTCGTGCTAACATTGGGCTGATGCTGCGTGAACGACTGACGCCTCCTCCTGAAGAGACGTACGGTTTGCATCGAAAGCTGTCGGGGGCTTTCTTGCTGTGTGCACGAATGAACGCCAAGGTACCATGCCAGAAGCTCTTTGAAGAGGTTGTGGGCTTGTAGACCGTTGTAATTGTACATAGAATAGAGCATTACTCTCAATCAGTAGACTAGCAGGGTGGATACCTTCTTTTTTTAAAAAAAGAAGAACCCCACCTAGGAATAACAGCCGTGCCGCACTCCGTGCGGCTCGTACCAAGTTCGTAAAGGAAAGTATATTACAATGTATATAGCCTAAGCTAAGCTGCTGCCACTTCGGCGGTCGTCTTATCATTAGCATCGTCACTGGTCGTTTCATTAGTACTCGTTTGTTCCTTATCCTCTACCGGGGGACTGGAAGGAGGCGTGCTATCAGACGTCACAATCTGGTCCTGAGGAGTCTCGGCCTCAACTTCTTCGTTGAATTGCTGCGGAGGAGTGGAGATAATTTCCGGAATGCTGCTGTTGGACATGTTGGATTCTGGAAGCCCTGCTTCGTCGCCATCAGTCTCTTTAGCATCCGGAATTGAAGGCACATGGACGTACGGAATAGGAGCAGCTCCTCTGAATGATCGACCCCGTTCCCGTCTAGAAGTAGCCTCAGACGGCGGAGATGCACTGCCATTGCTTGCTCGTGAAGTCGAGAGAAGCGCGATTGGCGATTTGATAGGAGTCGAATAGGACTTCTGATGTCGCTGATGAGACTGTGTCGATGATGGAGTTGTCAGTGAACTGGATGAAATTCGCTTGATGTTCGGGGTGATAGTCCCTTCTCTGGACACTTCTCGAGATGGCGAAAGTGTCAATGGTAACAGTCCGTTGCTTGAGATGACCGAGCTGCTATGGCCATGAGAGTATGGAGAATTCTTTACAGGAGGAGTTGGAGGAGAGCCGGTTCTGGATCTTGCAGCACGAGCATTGACACTCTTTTCAACCATTTCTCGGTTCCGCTGTTCTACATTGGCTCTTCTGTTAGCCTCAGAAGTGGAAACAGAACGATCTCGTGCCCTGATTGCTGAAAGCTTGGCATATACGGCGCTGAAGATTTCCTGGTGGTTTTTCATCAAGTCTTCGATTAACAAGGCGGGATGCTTATCAGACATCGTTGCCTTGGTAATAGCACGAGGTCTCAAAATGAACCGACCAAGCATGCTGGCCATTTGAGATATTGTCTTGTCGTCATCTTTGCACAATGGAACAACATGGTTAATGATGGACTCCAGTGTGGTGATATTCTGCTTTGGAATATGGCTCAGAGCTGCGATGACATGGTCTTTGGTAGGACCATCTTTCTGATAAATATTCTTGAAAACGTCATACATCGTAAACGATATCAGAGAATCTTGCAATTCTAATAAATATTCTTTCAAAGTTGCCACCACAATATGAACAGGAAATGATGGCAAGATTGACAGCGGATCAAAGTCCAGGCCATTATTAATCTGATTTCGAAGCTGGTGGACAGAGGCTAATGGAGCACTTTCAATCCAGTGCGATGCCGCCAATGGAGTCTCCTCCTGCTGGGACTCTAGATAGTTTAGAATAGTTGGAATGAAAAACCCTGTGCCAGCCAAATCGACACCAAACGTTTGGCATTTGGTAGCACTGTGGAAAGATTCATAAATCGCCACTTTTGGCGCAAAAGTAGCGGTCTTATAGCTCTCAATCATGTAGCTCAAATCACTGGTAGGGTTCACAGCACTCTGATGCTGGTGAAGGCGGTTCAGTACAGGAGGAACTTTTTGCATTGGCGCAGCCACTGCATGAGCATAATCTCCTAACACTGTCTTGATGGCTTTGATTCTGTCCAGCTCACATTGCTCCATGAACTTCAATGCCTCTACGATTGCTTCTTCCAGCCGACATCGTTCTAAATCCAACTCCACAATGTCATTTCTATATCGTGCGTCTGCTTCCGCAATGTCTTGGTGAAGTTTGGAAAAGTCCTTGCTGGTAGTTGGCGGAGGAGCTTTGAGAAAACCCGAGAAATACTCACCTACAGAGTGAGAATTACCAGTGGGCGACAACGGAGGCTCTTGGTCAGGGAACAGAGCATTAGGATCGTAATCTAAAGCCTTTTCCGTCCATTGGTACCCGTAAGAAGACGAATTGACAAACTTGCTGCCAACTCGTCCAACAGCCTTCAAAAACCCACTGTCAATCAAACCTTGGCCGAACTTTTCTGCTCGACCAACGTTTTTGCAATTCAGCCGTTTTCTGGCCCACATTACTATCTCATCCCCCGTGGACACATTGGTGTACGTGCCCAGGATGGGTATTTTAAAATCTCCATAAGGTATATCACGAAGCATATCATCTAATAGCTTTGCCATTGCTTCGGGTGAATAGCTGTGACCAGCAAGAGTTATGTTTTCATCTTCCAAGTCATCTGGAGACTGGCCGGCAGTTGCTGCAGACGCATTACTGGTCATTGAAGAAGTACGTTTTTGGATAGTAGTAGCAATACTGGAAGCCCAAGAGGACGACTCATTGCTCCCCTGGTCCTGCTCAGATAGAGGTACTGCATCCGAATCTTCTAGTTGTCTACATTTTGAAAAATACACCTGTTGCGATTTCAACGCCTTTGCTTCCTTTTTATAATAGACCTTGATATGGCTATTGAGAGTCGATTGAGCATTTGTAATTCTCGTTTTGTGGCTATTGGACCATGTTAAAAATGGCCCTCTGACCCCACGATCGAGTTTGTTGGCAATCTCTGCATGTATCAAACCTTGATTCTTGATCTCATCGAGATACGATACATAGGCTTGACGAAGAGTTGCCCCCTCATCACGATCAAACCCACCAGACGTTGGGCCTTGTTTTGTTGGGATTCCTTGGAGACCTGTCGCGTATGAAGTTTCTAGATTGATTCGCTCTTGAACCATTGCCAGAGTTTCTGTGTTTTCAGCACATCCTTGCAACAGCTTGTCAAAGATGACATTCAAGCCCGTCTGATAGTCTGTAGACCAGAAGCAAGTCGTAAAATCATTCCCTTCTGGCATCTTTCAGCTATGTCAGCTAGGTCTTCAACTGAGAAAGCGTTGCGAGCCGTAACTATTTTAAGGGCAAGAGAAAGAAGAAAAAAATTAAAAAAGAAAAAAACCGACTCTCCACCTGTCTGGCAGCTGTATGTGTGCAGTATGTGGAATGGCTGGGTTCTGGAGTGTTTGACTGACGCAGCAGTCTCACATCCAAGGGGTTGACTGTGACGAAACTGAACACACATTCACTCACCCAAGCAACAGTGACTTGCCCAAAAAAGTCATGCCAAATTCGCAATGCTGGACTTTTGGGTTCCCCCTTTTTCACTGCATGTTTTAGTTGTTTTTCTACTAGCGAGCCAAATTCCGTGGTGCGTAACGGCGTGGGCCAGTGGTACCAAATCGCAGAGAATTTGGTCCATTGCCTTCCACCCCCTTGTTATAAAGAATGCTGATCGTTTTACCAGCCATCCAGAACGTGGAGCCGCACTTCTTGTGCCTGGCTCAGGCTGTGTATATATTCCGGTGGATTTCTTCTTTTTTAAAAAAGAAGCAAAAACAGTCTTCGACCCCCAGCGCCGGTGTTTTTTTGCTTCTTTTTTTCTAAAAAAAGCAGACGTCACCGGCAAGCATATATCGTTCAGTCACGAGGTGGAGAACACCTCGGATCTCGCCAGATGGCCCACGGTAGTCCGGTTCGCGATATATATAGCATAGCAGCTCGATCCTAAATGTTCGGATCCATCGCAGATGCCAGAGGCTATTGCCTGGAAGGCTGCCACCGAATGTCGTGATGAGCCGCACCACACGGCAAAAACTTGTTCCGCAAGCGGGACAAGAGCGACGAATTTCGGACTGTCGGAGCCCACAAGGACCAGCAACCGTTACGGTTGTTTAATTATATATAGACTTGACGAATACCATTTTTGCTACCCCATTTGAATCGAACATGTCACCAACGTTCTACGACCAATTGAACCAGCATTATCACTCGAACAAGACGGCTGTCATCTCCCCAGATAAGGGCGTGCAGTTGACTTACACCCAGTACATCGATGCCGTTCGAGACTTCCAGTTGAAGCTTGCTCAGCTTGGAATTCCACCTAACTCAGCCGTATCTATTGCCCTTGCTAACGGACTGGAGTTCGCAGTGGCATTCCCTGCCGTTGCGTTCTCGTCGTACGTTGCTGCTCCTTTGAACCCAGGCTACAAGCAGTCGGAATTCGAGTTTTATATCGACGACGTCAACTCGGCAGTGGTTCTAGTGCCTGTGGGTGCAGTCAAGAGCGGGTATCCAGCAGTGGCAGCGGCCCGAAAGTACGGGGCTGCCATTGTGGAAGTCGGTTGGTATGGAACTCGAGCTACTTTCAATTTGATTGAATCAGGCAAGCAATTGAAGCCTTCTGCTGCTTCTGGTGCTGCTCAACTTCCTCCTCCTCCTAAACCAGATCAAACTGCTTTTGTACTGCACACTTCGGGCACTACCGGTCGTCCTAAAGCTGTGCCATTGACTCATTTGAACATGGCAACCACTGTTAACAACATTATCAACACTTACAAGCTGACTAGCAATGATTGTTCCTACTTGGTTATGCCGCTATTCCACGTTCATGGCTTGTTGTGCGGTTACTTGGCTGCATTGGGTGCTGGAGGTACTGTAGTAGTTCCCCCAAGATTCTCAGCACATGCCTTTTGGGTTGACTTTGTCAAGTATGGCTGCAACTGGTACACTGCTGTGCCCACAATTCACCAGATTTTGCTCAAGTCTGCGCTGCCATCACCTATGCCAAAGATTCGATTCGTTAGATCATGCTCTGCTGCATTGGCACCTGCAACGTTCCACCAGCTAGAACAAACTTTCAATGCTCCAGTACTAGAAGCATACGCAATGACCGAAGCCTGTCATCAAATGACCTCCAACAATCTACCACCTGGTAAGAGAAAGCCGGGCACCGTCGGTGTAGGTCAGGGTGTCGAAGTGGCCATTCTGGACAACAAGGACAACGTCCTGCCTCAGGGTCAAGAAGGTGAAATTTCCATCAAGGGTAGCAACGTCACTCCAGGTTATATCAACAACGCTAAGGCCAACAAGGAATCGTTCAGTTCAAATGGTTACTTCCGTACTGGCGATCAGGGCAAGCTCGATGAGGATGGATTTGTGGTGATCACTGGCCGAATCAAGGAATTGATCAACCGTGGAGGTGAGAAGATTTCCCCAATCGAGCTTGATGGTGTCATGCTTGCCCATCCAGCTGTTGCTGAAGCTGTGGCGTTTGGTGCACCAGATGAGATGTACGGTCAGCAAGTAAACGCCGTCATTGTGCTCAAGCCTGGCAAGGAAGACACCAAGCCGGAGGACATCCAAAAGTTTTTGGCAGAAAAGATCTCCAAATTCAAAATCCCTGAGCGAATCTTCTTCACTGATGTCATGCCAAAGACTGCTACTGGAAAGATCCAAAGACGAAATATTGCTGCCAAATTCCTGGCCGATGATAAACCAAAGGCCAAGTTGTAAAGCCGCACAACGGACGGCACCAGAGCTCAAGTGCGCTCCACCTCTGCTCTATCTCCGCCCAAGTATATACCTATCTATCTATTTGCAATTATTTTATAAACATATTGTACACTCAATGCATGTTATCTTTTGAAATATCGAATAAACGCGGCGTCTAATGTATCAGATGTTTGGCGGTAAAGTTACCCGGGCGCGCGGCCCTCTCCCAGTCGCCGACACAACATCACCAAATATTGTGCCACACTATCGACACGAAACGTGGAATTTCAAACTCGTATTCAAACCCTATCTGTAAAATGCCAGCAAAGAAGGACTCAATGTCGAGTAAGTAGCATTTGTTTTGGGCAAACTAACAAACTGGTGCAGTTCGAGACTTTGATGCGTTTGCTTCAGAACGGCGTGCATTCAAGAACCTCCCATTGTCAATCTTGAAGGATACAACGTTGGGTATCGATGTCGACTATTTCGTCACAAAGGCATTGAATTCTCATCGACGGGAACCGTTGGTGCATGCCATTGGGGGGTTCCCTGTCGGTGTGGAGTCAATTATTGACACTTTGGTAGAGGCACTCAAATCTAATGGAGTAAAGCCGCTATTTGTTATCCGTGGGTTGGAATTGGCACCAATTGAGCCGCCGTTCTCGTCGGATGCTAAGCTGCTTCAGCGATCACAGGCTTGGGCATTGTATGAACGTGGAGACGGGGAGGAAGCAGTGAAAAGTTTTGACGATACACCTGTTGAACTAGAACGTGCATCCCGACCAATCGTCAAAATGATGGTTAAAAAGGGATTAGAGTACATGGTTGCTCCTTTCACATCGTCTGCACAGCTGTCGTATTTGCTGGAAAATGAATATATCGACGCGGTGTACGGATCCAGCGATGCCTTGATGTACAATGTTGATAAACTCATCACGCATATTGACACTAGGAACGGAAACTTCCAGTGGATCAACAAGCGAAATATACTACACGAGCTAAGCATGACACAGGAGCAATTCGTTGAAGCAGGAATTGCAGCAGGCTGTGAGTTGAATAAAGTCACCTTCCCTCCTGTGGATCATATGATCAATGCTCAGCCAATTGCCCCGATCACAGCAATGAAAGCAATTCAAGATCTAACTCATGCACACATGTCAATGTATGCTGCAATTATGGCATTCCCAGATCCTGAGAGTAGCCCATCATTTGCAGAACGGTTCAGAAAAGCTCTGGCAGCAGTTCAATACCAGCCTGTCTTGAAAGACAATGGTAAAATTGAACCACTCGACAGCAACGATGTTCCAAATAATATTCATGAATTCATTGGACAGCGATTGCCTGACGAAATTTTGTTCTACTTTTCAAAAGGTTTGATCGGACCTGAATTGCTCAATGCTTTGTCCACAGGGGTGTACTTGCAACATGCCCCATTGGATGGCGGTGAGTCCAAACAATACCGAGAGTTTTTGACAAAGCTTCACCCTATTCGATCTAAAGCACAAAACTTCTTGACCCAAACCATGCATCGATATTACCAGTACAAGCCCGCAAAGTCTGTGGCCTGGTATGATCGCAAAGAGAAAGAATTCGAAAAAGTGAATCCTCCTCTTCATGTAACCATTGGCAGCAAATGGAAGGTTGAACAAGACACGTTGAAATCCAAATACAGTACACCCTCCATTGCAAATGCTTTTATCTCTCTATTCGATTTGGCATTTGTTGAAAAGTCGTTGGACGTTGACAAGAACAAGAAACTGACCACAGACTTGGAAATCGTTTCCAACGCAATTTATCGGTCGCTTCACACCTTAGAATTTGTTAATAATGATCATGAACTCACCGGCTGGGGTAATGTCGTGCAAGTAGCAATCAAAGAGCAACCAGAATTGGCCGAGCAGTTGATGGTACTCTTGACATTGTTCAAGATGGGCTACCTAAATGGAAATGCATTAGATCCCGACTACACTGGTGGTCCAATTCGAGGAACTGCTGATGACAAGACTTATACCACCTTGCTATCTCGAGTTGCAACAGCAATCAACTCAGAGCACAAATCAATGGGATATACCGGTCCATTGAGTCGAAATATCCTTGCCTATCACTCTTTTGTTGCTGCTCAAACGCGCGTTTTCCGAAATTTGATTGAGGGTGCTTTGGTAGCACTGCTAGCCAATGACGACGCTGACAGACTTGCTAGGGATACCGACGAGTGGAACAGTTTAGTACCGCTAATCCCATTCTGTGAAATCCCAAATTCCGTTGCTGGAATTGCAATGAAGACGTATCTCGATGAAGTGGTCAATTCAGATGTAACCAAGTCTCGAGCTAACTTGCCCAAGTTGTTCAAACAAACTGCACATGTAGAGCAGGACATCAAGCAGGTATTCAGCCTGTGGGATGCTCTCCTGGTTGGTGTACGAAAGGCAAAGTCGCTGTCATTGGTGAAGGATATCGAGCAATTCGAGAAAGCTGATGCGTGGCTGAAGTCTAAACGGTTCTAGGCTGCCCTAGAGATGTAAAGAGTTAAATTTATTAATCATTAATCAGTAAATACGTATGCTATTTATTATGCGAATGCGCCGCACGCACTGTTTTTGCTTCTTTTTTGAAAAAGAAGAACACCACCGGGAGGGATACTGTCTTCTTTTTCCAGAAAAAGAAGCAAAAAGCGGTCTACTTTCTATTAATAAGTTCATTAGTATGTTATTTATCATGCAAAGTGCTTGTGCGCAGGGAAAAGTGCCTTCTTTTTTTAAAAAGAAGCAAAAACAGTAGCACTATTATACTATACAATCCGAAAATCTTTCTCATACATCAATTGCGTCAGCTGCTCCTTCTCAAGCGTAGACAATACCGACGACAGTTTCTCCATTCCTTCGCTCACCAATGGAAGATACCACGGAGTGCTCTTGACACCTTGTAGATACACCTGACGGGCTGAAAACCAATCTTCATCTTGCTCTATCTCCTGTCTCAGCCGCATGAGCCAAGCCGCACCAGAGTGACATGTATTCAAAACTTCATATTCCTGTGCAACAGAGAGCAACCCAAGCTTCAACAGCATCAAAGATACCTGTGTATTGGGTCTTGAAAAAAGCGGAATGACCGGATGCCAATGAAACCTGGTTTGAAACTTGACAAGTTTCGAGAAAAATGCCACATTAGGAGTTTCGATCAAATCACAGCAGCTCATGAAATGCCACCGAGCATGTTTAATCCCTAGCCCAAGTATTGAAACAAAATGATCAACAAGAATGTCGCATATCAAGGTCATTCCGTCATGAAAGCCGGTCTGTTGTTCCCAAAATCTAGTAAGGGCACCTAATACATGCGATGCTCGACGGGGATATGGAACCTCAAAGACACTCAAGTACTCTGCAATGAACTCTGTAGTTGTATCTATCACACTACTAGAACACATCACCCGCTGCCTGATACTTGCCGCTTCCTGAGCAATGTCAGGATCACATAACAGCTTATCAGTTACCCAGCGAGTCCACGAAATAGAGCTAAGTGGCATCTTTGCAAGCCCTTGGGATATCATTCTGTAAGTATCCATGTCTCCTTTCTGTTGCATGATAGAGCCATGGATTTGATAGAGAATGGAAGAATTGTACTTTTTCAAAATATGCTTCGAATACTTTGGGTAAAACTCGTGGTCCCGGAGAAACTCAAAGCTCCATGCCAAATAAGCTTCTGGCAATTGAATCTCGCTGTGTGTGATTTGTCTAACCAATTCCACTTGGATATCAAAACTAAACAAGCTTTCAACAAATAGCAAATCGCTATCTACGTGAGTATCTGCTCCGAAGAATGACATGCAATAGTTGAGCAACCCTTCAATATCATCGGTAATTGCCCTCATGAATGGTTCTATATCCTGGAACAACACCGTCCTGTCCGGGTCCTCCTCATGAACCATGACAGATCGAACAGGGAACAATTTGGCGTGCTGCTCTAAAAGCACATTGTCGTTACCATTGGTACGCAGCCACTTGTTTGAACCTACGTCACCAAATCTCTTCGTCTCCATGTTCCAGTATGATCTAAAAGCAGCAAGACAATTCTTTTCCGAGACTGAAGGAGGACGAAACAGGGACAATTCTAGCAAGCCCTGCCAAATAGCCACTGCCCTTTCCACATAGCCAGCGTCTCTTAGCAACTTGGAAAGCTTGTACACTACAACTACAAACAACCGCTCACCAGCGCGAATTGACAAATCAAGCAAACCATCTTTGATCAATTTGTCAATTACTTCTAGGATACTGTAAGTTGAGTAGGTCGTCAACGTAGCATTGATCCACCCATCAAAAAACTCTACAGTTTGTATTGATCTTGCAGCCTCCTTCCACTTGGCAGTGGTATTATCTACAAGCAGGTTTAGATATTCATAGCGTAATCTTGCATGCTCAGGGTTCTCAGACACCGCTCGTTTATATATAGACACCAACCTCTGGTCAGCAAGAGCCTTATGCATACCTTTGGTACAACTCAACAGTTCCTTCTCATTCGCAATGAATGCAAACCACGAGTCAATGTCATTAGGATTTTTAGTCAATGCCTTGTTCAGGTCGGCCTTTCGATCAGTCAAATAGTCTGAGAGCTGAATCTCATCAGGCATATCATCACTGTCCGAACTACTTAATTTGAATGGTATGCTAAGAACTGCATTTCGCCAATTGATCCGTTTTGGGGTATCGAGTGGCTGCTCTCTTGTTGATTCACCAAGAACTGCTATCCTAGTATAAGCAACAACAACGGGCAATGAAGAAGAGGATGATGAAGATGACGATCGCTCGCTCTCACCCCTCTTGTCTATCCAAAAGGGCTGCTCCACTTTCTCCTCCGCCTCTACCTCCTCGCGAGGCTGACTCTTGGGCTTCTTGGGCCTGGGTTCTTTTACGCGTTTCTTTGGGTGGTCATTACCACGGCGATTTCCAAGCTCTCTCTCAGTTAAATCCCTGGCACGTTCCGGTTTGAAGGCAAAAGACGGGAAATTGCTAGCCATGATTCGTCATTCTGTGTGGGGGGGAGTATGTATGTGTTAGGGTGTCAGGTGTACAAATGCTGCCGACTCGGTGGTAGTGGTGATGATGATGCGAGACGAGGCGAGGCCAAGCAAAGGAACAAGCATAAACCATCAAGCATCAAGGCAGCAGAATCAAATAGGTCCGTTACATCCGTAATGGAGCTTCTTTAGAGTCTGGACAATAATTTGTGTCCATAAGCTTTGCCGTATATATAGATATGTAGACATCTAAGCGTATAGGGGATAGCATAAGCGGGGAAACGCTCTATATCTCTCACTATTCTTCTATCCGAGCCCTGAGATGTGAGCACGAGAGAGACTACCAGAAACTAAAGCATATCCGTTTCAGAATTTAGACATTAAAACTGTAACGTTTCAGTTCAGGGAAAAACTTTGAAGGAGATTGAGAGTCTAGGAGGACGGACCAAGATCAGAATCAGAATCATAATCATATGCAATCTTCATCAACCAACCCGAATCCATGGACGTACATATAAAAAATTTTTTATTAAACGCTAGTGCTAGTCACTAATCGCTTGTTGTTTACTTTCACATGAAAATTTGGTGGTATCGTAACCGCACATCCTCCCACTTACACATGCCCAGGTTTGGTTACCAAAACAAAAATTACTTTGTCACACCACTCTAGTGGCACAAGAAAACAAAGTACTCTAGAACTATAAATTAACGCCGTTTGCCCCATTGTGCGTCCCTGTATCTGTAACATCGGTCGACAATGGTACTGACTCAGTTGGTTGTAGTTCGACATGCAGAAAGGCATGATTCGGTGCAAAAATCATGGCGACAGAGCTCAGCAACACCTTATGATACCCCATTAAGTCAACCCTCGGGCGTTCAGCAAGCCTGTGATGTTGGTAAAAGATTAGCTTCGTTAATATCCCCGGGCAAGATCTATATACATTCATCTCCATTCTTGAGATGTGTGCAGACGTCTGCCTATCTGGGTCAGGAATTAGGTGCAGAACAGGCTACAATAAGACTAGATTCTGTACTAGGCGAGTGGCTAACACCGGATTATTTTACAGATATATCCCCTCCTCCTCCAGATGACCATAAAAGTCTAGCACAGTCTTCGCACAGTTGGCTGGCAACCCATCTTAACGGCTGCTCAACTGCAAAAATAAAGCAAGATTCTGCATGGCCACTCTCCAAATTTGGCCACTGCGGCGACTATGGCGAAACGTGGTCCTCAATGCATTCTCGTTTTAACCAAGGGCTGGCCCAACTAATATCGTATTATAATTCTTTTCCTACCGAGTCTCAAACGGTGATCCTGGTAACACACGGTGCGGGATGTAACGCAATCCTCGGATATCTGTCTAACCAACCATTATTCTCTGAAATCAAGATTGCTAGTTTTGCGATAGCTGAATCAAGGCAGGACCGAGATCAAGGGTGGGAGCTGACATATAATTCAAATGCTAGTTCGTTTGATGACGATGGCAGACTACCTGTTCTTTCGGGCTCCTCGACTAATACTTCTTCGTCGAGTGTATCAGACATGTACGCAACGTCCACCTCGCCCAAAGGAATTGTATTTGGTGGACAAAAACGACCAACACCGGCACCAGGATCAGGACAAGGACTAGGACTGGGACCCACCTTGATCACTACCAGTCCATTTGGCAACAATAATAGCCACAGCGACTCAATTCCCAGGCAAGATGACCAGTTGACTTTGTCATTTGGAAATGGAAGTCAATCGACTCTGCAGAACTCTTCCAGTAGCAAGAGCACCACCAAAAACGAAACCACATTTCAACTGTTTGGCACAAGATCAACCAACAACACGTCCACCTCGTCAGACTCGTCTGCCCCAAACAGCGACACAAATGTTCTTCTCAGGTTCGGTGGAAACCAGATGTAATGAGGACTGATTTTTTCTATTATTTAATTTTTGCATATACACATTTATTTATTACAATGACAACCGGCGTGCGGCTCATACACTCATATTCGTATTCATTTTCATTGCCCCTGTCTGTCCGCTGCTCATGGCTCATGACTCCTGTAATGCCCCCCGTCCGTATAATGCTCATTTTTTGATTGATTCGAAAAAAAAAAACCGCATCCGAACCCCCCTTGCTTTCGCTTTCTTGACATTCGTTTTTCTTTACCACAACCTTATTGCATCTTAAAAAGTTCACAAGTAGTTTGCAGTTTGCAGATATTTCAAGACAAAAATCCATATACTGTGCAGATACGTCACCTATTTTTGTTTGATGCCGCTTCCCGCATTACGAGCCAAGCAAAGCAAAATATAAACCCTACAGGATCCCCAACTTTTAGAGATTTCTTATTCATTCAATCTTGAACCATCATGGAAACTTGGAAAATTGTGGTCAACATTGCGTGGATGCTGGTAGCCCTGGTGCTATTAGACATCTTGGACACATTTGTGCAAGCAATTGACAGACACTGGGAAGTCGTTGACAAACTAGAGATTTCCCGATATGAAAAGCAATATGGTAAACTTGATGATAATGATGAATCCTCCACAAATAGTGGCAGCAACTCCAACTCCAACTCCAACTCCAAAAAGTCTCCAAAGGAAAAAGACCAGGTCCATTCAGGCAATGGCACTGACAAAACTAAAAACTAAACTCAATTAGCATTTTCTATAACTCATTCTCTCTCTCTCTCTCTCTCTAAAATATTTAAAATAAAATGTTGGGGGTCAATCACCTAATCTGACTATCTATCTCCATTGCCCAGCATTGTGCATTGTCGCATTCTGTCGAACTCTTAGCACAACGCGATCTGCCAGACCGGACCCTTGATTGCCCTTTATCAAGCCTATCTATCATCTCTATCTATCGATCAATATCTCATCCTCATCAAATTTCACTCACACCCAAACACCGCGATTCACTACACGTTTAATCCCGCGGTCACCCATGCATCGCGCACCTGCAACCCAACATAGTCGCGTGCCCATCGGCAGTCCGGCTGACCCGACTCAACTCTGTGCTCTTTTTCTCTCTCTTCTTATTTGGAAAAAGAAGCAAAAACAGTAGCAGAGCGATCCCGGCGGAACGGCGTGCCGCACGCGTCCGCTTCCGCAAAAACCGGATGGAGTTTGATCTGATAAGCCAACTCCGATCGCGGTTACCCGGACTCCCGACCACAGTTGCTTTGCGCTTTCTCCGCCTCTTAAAGTCGACGACGGCCGGGACCGTCGCATTTTATTTATAAGCCCGAGTAATTCTGTTCTATTTCCTCTTGACTATCACTAATTCAGAACAACAGCTATCGAACGAATATCGAACGTTTGATCAATTGATATTATACCAACTTACTATTCCTAACGGTTTCAAAGAAGGCAAGTGTTTGTAAAATCAACAACAAAAGCCTTGAACAAAACAAGAAAATTTTTATCCGCATAGTCTGTGTTTGAAGGAAATTTCCAATCGACACACTAAATTATTAATTAAAAATCTCAAGCATGTTTACTCGATCAGTACTAAGAACTAGTTTGGCAGCTCCAGCTCGAGCGGTGTTGCAATCATCATTGCGTCCAACAACAGCAGCTGCCGTCCGACCTTCATTGGTATCAGTGGCGACTCCAGCTAAGCGAATGTATCATGCAAAGGTTATTGACCATTATGAAAACCCTCGAAATGTGGGATCTTTTAACAAGAACGATGAAAATGTTGGAACTGGGTTGGTAGGAGCTCCAGCTTGTGGTGATGTGATGAAGCTTCAAATTAAGGTGGATGACAATGGTATCATCAATGATGTCAAGTTCAAAACGTTTGGATGTGGAAGTGCTATTGCATCCTCCTCGTATGTCACCGAGTTGGTTCGGGGAATGTCATTGGAAGAAGCTGGTAAGATCAAGAATACTGTTATTGCCAAGGAATTGTCTCTTCCTCCAGTCAAGTTGCATTGTTCCATGTTAGCTGAAGATGCTATCAAATCTGCAATTAAAGACTACAACACCAAACGAAAGGCTCCTACTTTGGGTCCTAATGCATCTTCATCTGCTGCTGCCGGAGTAGCTACTGCCTAAGTTTGTTTTTTTTTCTTTCTTTTATATATATTTAAAATAATGATGAACGTATGTAAATTATTGGTTTAAGGAATTTTACTTGGTAAAAAACCGTTTATCCCCTGATGGTTGTGTGTCATTGACATTTCCAGTATATCTGATCCTTACAACAATGTTATTGTCCGGCTTCGGCTACCGGAACATGAAACTGATTCGACATACTTGGTAATTACAAGAGTTCTGCTCTACCTAATCTCATCGTATTATTCGACGTTTACAGGATACAGGACAGGGAGGTAGCCGCTCATCGACTTCTCTTGATCGGTGGCTCGGTTTATAAATAAATAAATACAAAAGAAAAAAATTTTCAGTGTCCCCGCCACCCAATCCGTCGGTTACAGAATTTTGTCGTCACGTTGATCATGCAAAATTATCGTGAGGCTCAACTTCAACGTGGTCAACCCTAACCGAAATTAAATAAATTATCCCTCCACCAAAACGTCTCCATCTTCATCTTGGCCCTCTAGAATGAATGTGACTGTGAGATCTCTGGCTCCAATTTCGTCATAGCGGTCTTCTATTTCGTGAATTGTGTTTCTAAATTGTTCTATAAGTTCTGCATTGGGGGCTGGTTCTCCTTTGCGATTCTTGTATTTGTTAACTTCGAGCCTAGCTCCAAAATCTTCAGCACATTTCTTTATGTAATCGTTAGATATTGTTACAATGACAGGTGGTAAAATGTCGCTTTCGAAAGTATCGAGGCAGTTGCGTAGTGCTTGAGTAACTTTGTACAACTGGTGTTCTTTGGACGCGTGGTTATTGTCGAACAAGCATTCGATATCCAGTACTCTGGAGCAGCCTGCATAGTCTGCTGCATCTACAAAGCTGTCAAACAGTTCGCATTGAGCATGGGGGATTTGATTCATCATAGATTTGACCTCCCGTCTTTATGTTGCTATTAGTATCAATTGTTCTTGTAGATGGATACGTACTTGCTAAAAACGCCGCATGTTGTTGGGCTCTTTACACCATAAAACAGCATTTTTGTGGATCTCGGAGTTTTGTTGTTGTCAGGATGCACAACAATGGGCCATGCGTCTCGTCTCCCCGGATGTTCATTTGAAACAATGGGAAACTCAATTGGTCGACCAGGGACAAAATCTAGCCAGAACCACCGCAGGATTGAGCTCGAACCTTTGCTTATCCTGCTAGTCGACTGTTTTTTGCTTCTTTTTTTAAAAAAAGAAGAAACTCACCCTAAGAAAACTGTCATCTCCACCACCAAAGTCGGGGCCCCGACCACGGACATCCGCACATATCACGACCCCAAAATTTTCCAACACTTTTTCACCACCACACTCGGCGACGACACAAGATGGCTCCACGATACCCGGGACTGAAGAAGATCCCGCTACCAGGTGGCGAGAATATCACCTCCCGAATGGTCAGAGACAATTACAAACGACACATGTTTGCTGCTGAAGAGACACACCGAGTAGCGCTGCGATACATTGCTCAGAACACTACGCTGCCAATGAGAGCTCGAGTGGAAGCACAGCTGCAATTGGCAGCCATGCCAAACTATACAAGATACACCCAGGTCAGAAATCGATGTGTGGAAGCTGGATATGCCCGTTCAGTGCTGCCAGAGTTCCGATTGTGCAGAATGAAGTTCAGAGATATGGCTCTTGCCGGTCAGTTGCCTGGTGTGCAAAAGGCCAGTTGGTAGTCAGTCACTCCTAGGGCAGAAAAAGAAGCAAAAAGCGGTGCCAACATTGGTAACGTTGGTAACTTATTATGTACATATATTTAAATAAACTAGACAAAGCTTGACCAGAGCGACTCAAACTTGCTTGGGTTGGCGACCATGATCTCCTGTGATTGAGCCAGCTCGCTGAACCGTTCAGATTCGGTGTTCATGTTGACATTTTTATACATTGACGACAGGTTGAGGGCAGACATTTTGGCACAGAGCCCGCATTCAACGCTCTCAATGCCCTTTAAATTCGATTCGTGGTATGCGGACTCTGCCCAGATAATGCCATCCTTCTCGTTCCCCATTGCCCACAGCACTTCAGAAATATACGACACCAATGTTGGTGCAAAACACTTTTCTGGCTTGAAATTGTTGCTTGAGATTGCCTTGTGCGACGATAAGAACAGAGCTAGTGCTTCCTCCAGTCTGTTCTGCTTGACATAGGTTTTGCCTAGTTCAGTGGCTGCCCTTACCGACTCTTCCGTGAGGTTACTAGCGTTTAGCGAAACTTTCCCCTTATTCATAGCAGACTCGTAGTTCAATGCGTTGACTAGATGCGATTCGGAATTCTGCAGGTTGCCCTCTTCGAGTTCATACTGTGCGAGCTGGATCGATGCTCGAGATTTTAGATTCTTTTGCCCATAAGGAATGCTCAATCCGGATGATAATGCCTCTTTGGCACTCTCCCGCTCGTCTAGCATTTCCTGGGATAATCCTAACCGAATTGCAATGTCTGCATAACCTGCTAACCATTCGGGAGTTTGTTCGTTGAGGTTGACAACCTTTCCATCTGAACCGTGAATGAGCTCATTCAGTAATCTTTCATAGTACTGACACACAATCGAATGCCTCTGCTCCTCAAAATGATTGGCTCCTGCCCATCCCAAGAGCCTCTGCTTAAAAGTCCAAGACGCAGGAATAGGTTGAACCTTTTCTATCGTAAAGACTGTGTAAAAGTATGCTCCAGCTGCTAGTAACAATCCTGCACCATACAGCGCACCAACACCAATCAAAAACACTCGAGACGCTTACATCGTTCGTTTGTTAATAATCTACTTGACTAGCCACACTTACCTTTCAACAGCTTGATCCCAGTAGGGCTTGTAACGATTCTCCTGCTGATGCCTCTAACCTGTTGATATCTCTGAATGCCAACTCCGCCATTCAGGCCATTCAGCGACCTACTTATCAGTCTTGGACGTACCACGTTGAACAAGATAGACGACATGGCAGATATCTTGCGTGATGAGGAAGCTGAAGATCAGAAAATTCGATGGGGTGTTCAACCGCTTCGCCGCCGCGCGAGGTTCGATTTCGATTCCAAGCTGTGTCGTTTTGTTTTTATTGAATTGCAATAGCTTTCATTTGACTGAAGAAGGTGATATTTTGATATTCTATTGAAGATATATTGGCAATAGTCTCGGGAGTATTCCCAAAGAAAAGCTTGTAGTCGTGCCTGATCGTAAAATTTCATTCATGATCGTGTTTGTTGTTTATTGTCGCGAGCTTAATTATTTTCTCTTCCCTCCGCTCACGTCTGTAACCAACGGTGACCACCCTCAAACATCACGAAGATCACCGCTCACTTTGTGGTGTTTTTTACAAAGAACGCGACAACTGATAGTGTAGGAAGGATCTGTGCAGCAGTAGGGGGCAATGGCTTTGACAAATAACAAGCCCAACGCTCGAGAGCGACACATTCAACATAATATTAATAAAACTAGACAGCATTTACGCGATTTCTTCCGTACAACTCCTTATCAATGTGATTTCGACCTCTCACGTAACTTAAAGGGTACCAATGTCGCCTATGACTGGTCTGCTTGGAGTGGTGAAATTAAAGAAAAGCTGTTCAAAAAGCAGACTGACAGCAAGTTCTATGGCAGCAGTGGCTACGATTATTTGTCACAGCAGATGGTAAAGTTTGAAAAACAGGTCAAAGAAGAGTCGAATGATATGGAGACGCCGCAATCAGACGAAGAAATGGAATATGAAGATGCCAATGGCAACGATGAACTAAGTGATTCGACGCCATCTTCGTCATCTGAACAAGAAGACGAAACCAGCAGTGACAGTGACAGTGACGACAGCGAGGATAGTACTGTAAGCTTCCATCCGAATCATTCCAAGAAAATGCGACTAAAGTCTGGCTTATACTACAATCCGAATCGAAGTTCCGGCAAATTTTCAGTGCCCCTGCCATACAATCAATTGGTGTTTGAAAAACGGGATTTCGTGCTACCATGGAACTATTTATGCCCTTCAAACAACGAGCCTCGAATTCCTTCTTGGAAACCAATGAAACGAAATTTCTGGAGCGAAGGAACTGAGTTTGTATGGCAAAACACTGACCATGCCATGGGCAGCTGTGTTTGCATTGGCAGATGCGGAGAAAACTGCTTGAATAGAATCCAACTCTCAGAATGCGATGCAAACTGTTGTCCAATGGGAAAGAAAGATTGCGGAAACAGGGCTATGCAGCAGTTGTCAAAGAAATTGACTAATCAAAACTGGTATGCTAAAGGTTATGAGATTTTCTCGGTATGCATTGTGTCCCTGAGATTAGCACTACTAACTCTTATCTAATTTAGACAAAAAGCAAAGGTTATGGGCTTCGTGCAATTAGAACTTATGAGCCAGGTGAGCTTATCCTTGAGTATACTGGGGATGTAATTGACGCAGAGGAAATCAAGCGTCGTTTACAAAATGAATACGCTGATGCCAAGGTACGAATGCAAACAACAAAAAACAATTGAGCTAACAAAATATATAGCATTACTACTTTTTAAGCTTGGAAAAAGGTTTGGTCGTCGATAGTGGTACAAGAGGTTCACCTGCAAGGTTTGTGAATCATTCATGTAATCCGAATGCTACCATGCAAAAATGGGAAGTGAAGAACCGTCCAAGAATGGGACTGTACGCCTTGAAAAGGATCCACCCAGGCACTGAATTCACATATGACTATAATTTCCGATGGTTTGTGAAAGAAACTGC
The DNA here is from genome assembly GCA_003707485.3 of Blastobotrys proliferans. Lineage (NCBI taxonomy): Eukaryota > Fungi > Ascomycota > Dipodascomycetes > Dipodascales > Trichomonascaceae > Blastobotrys > Blastobotrys proliferans. The sequence goes on from PPJI03000064.1 coordinate 81,330, forward strand.
TCAAAAGTGTCACTGTGGCTCCAAGAACTGTCGAGGTATCATTGGAGAACGTAGTGACAAGGCGGCAGTCCCCAATAAAACCAGTAAAGCCAACCACAGACCCAAAAAGAGGTCAATGACGGTTCCTCTGTCAAAGAGAAAGTCGAAATTGAAGCTCAATATAAAAAAGAAGCATCCACTTATCAAGTCTCGATCTGCTTCTGTGCCAGCTTTGGCGAATTCTGAAGTATCCTATCTCAAGAGGCATAAACTTCGAATACAAGAAAGTGAATCAAGGTTTCAATCAGTTACTCATGTCGATAATGAATCGGTTAAAGTGTGTAATGGCCCAAGTGTAATTAGACCATGGACCCTGCGATACACAACACAGTTGACGGAAGAGACCTCTGATCACAACGCCAAAATTAGCACCTATAGAGCTTCATCACCCGTTGATGGGGAATTTAATTTGAATTATAATTCCTCGTTACTTTTGGAGCATGAGAACCTGCCAGAGGTTAGCGGTGATAGAAGGCTGATTAAACAGAAGAAGCACCGTGAGTCTGCTACAGCAAAGGGGCCAATTATTCCTGGTAAATCTAGAAACTCGAACAAACAGAGGAGCGGCAGGGTAATGAAGGATAATATATCACATTGTAAACGGTCAAGGAGCAAGGCTAAGATTGATCGAAGCATTTCAGCTCTCAAGGTAGCTACAGCTATCAAGCGAGATCCATTGGTTGCTGGAAAATCACTATCTACATCGCCAACGAAAGCAAACATGTTTCCGGTGCCTCTACGCCATGTCATTTCTCAAGCAAGTAGCAGATTGACATCTTTGGCACCATTCTTTTCGAAAAGATGTGACGTAGGAGGGGCCATCATATCTGACGTACGAGGCACCCAGACACATCAGCTTGACAAAAACAACATATTATCATGAAACTTTTTTTTATTTATAAATATCTATGTATAAGTAATTTGACATAATGAGTTAATGCATAACGTAATAAAACTATACCAAACCAAAGCCTGTAGAATGCTCTATGGCCAGTAACAATGCATTGCGTAGAGCCTCAGCACTTCGGTATTTTGGAAGCTGCAACACTGCAAAACAGGTTTGAGATGATGGAAGCATGTTCGGCTTTTCATATTTGATACGTTTGATTGTAAAGTCCAGTTTTTCAATTCCCCCTACTGGCACTCGATGCGAACCAGTGACAAACTTCAGCAACATTTGTTTTTGATGTTCATCAAATCGTTTGACAACTTTCCAAAAGTAACAGATTGTTCGAGATTTTGGTGAACACTCGTCGTATTTTGTTACTGATTCCAGTAAATTCATGTCAATTACCTGGGTACCCTGAATGATCGTTTGCAGAGAACCCGGCGACAGCAGATGGAGCAATTCATCGGCAACTACATGTCGAAAGCCTCTAACAAACGGTATAATCATGTGCTGCACTCCAGTCTTGAATCGATAGTCTATAATTTCGTTGACAAATTGTTGGACATTTTTGTTTGTCACCATCCCATCTGCATACTTATCATACGAAGGCAGCTTGATAATGTCAGTTGGATCACGAGATTCTAACCGTTGACATTCAAAATACATGCACAGCTCTCTAATGTCCCCATTGTATGCCAAAAGCTTGCTCAATGAATGTGCCAGTTCAGGATACATATCTTCAATGTCTTCCAGGGTGATGTCGACAGATTCGAAATTCACTTGCTTCAAGAATCGACAAAACAAGCTCGGGAATTGGATGCCAATCATGCAATTGTTATGAACCGCAACCCCGAATAAAACTCCTAGATACTCAAACTGCTTTGGGCTAAGCTGAGCACCATCTTTGGCATTAAACCACGCCAATCTGGTGTCAGTCTCCTCAAAATATCCGTGATCAATGACTTCCTTACCAAGTCCATGAAAAAATTCTGCCTGTAAACCCCCCAAATCAGCTCCAATATACTCTGGTCCAGAATAACGAATCTTTAGTGGACGCTTGATCATTCCATCAACCTGCAATGCCTTTGAGATTGCCAAAAGAGCGACAGACAGCTGATTATCCAGCCCAAGTTCCATGAAAAAATACGGCAGGTCGGTCAAGCTTGGAACGTGCTGGCCGAATAACAAATCCTCGTCATCCGAAAACGATGTCAGCACTTTGAGCTTGTCTATGATAGTTTTAGTCTGTTTAACTCTTGATCTGGAAGCAATCATTTGATTAAAACAACCAATGCGGAAAACGCGAAGCTTCTCTTCTTCTGATAGCATGCTAGGAATATGAGATGCATAAACAACTGGATCCGTCTGCGTTTGACGATACTGCTTAAAATACGAAGATGCAACAAATTTCAGATTGAATTCTTGGGTTCTCAAACTAGCAGATTCCAAGTTCTGTGCTACACTGGCAAGCGTCCTGGAGTATATACATCTCGCTGGCCAGAGTCGTTCAAATGCATTTTTATCAGTCTTCGCCAGGAACAGTCCCGTGAAATCTTGCGTTTTGGATAACAAGCTGGCAAAAGACTTTTGAATCGAATTTATTTTGTTAACAAAGCCGTCAGCCGTGGCCGTCGCAACGTATGAGTACTTTTTCATGTCCATCAAATGCCAGAAAAATCTAGACAAATCGAACCTTGATCTGGTGTGCATAATCATCTTGTCCATCGAGTCAACGCTGCGCATTGTTGTCCCTTCTTCGAGCCTAGCCACCATCGAAACCACATCCAACAGAGCTTTGACATCCAGCCGCTGCAGTTTGGTGCCAATGATGCTAAACTGATGGGGTTGGTTAACCAGCAGGTTAATGGACTCCCATGAACAAAACTTTCTAAGCGTATTAGGTAGGGTATCGATCACAACGTTCTCTGTTGACAGTGACTGTTCGACATTTCGCATTGGTAAATTGGCACGCTGTAACGACTTGCATAGTCCACCATATCCATAGAATGAGCTCAGTTGATGGGCTAGTGTTACCACCACTTGATCCCTCAACTTTCGCCCTCCAAGTCTAGCAGGAGTATCTGGATTACTGGCACAATACGGGCTGCTACATTTGCAATCACCACAACCGTTGGTTATCTGAATAACAAACCGCTTGACTATTTCATCTGTAGTCAGTTGTGAGCTCCTGTCACTGGTGTTGTTGGACACGCTGCTGGAGTTCACGACTGCACCCCCGACTTCTTGCTTCATTTGCCACTTGCCTGATCCATAGATTTTCTATACTAAACAACTTAAGTTCGTGATATATCTACACAGCAAGCCAAGGCGGTGGTGTCGAGTTGCGTTGGTGGTGAGGTTCAGTCGGCAACAAGCCTTCGCCGACCGACCGGGTTTCGTTTTCAGTCAGCGACGCGACGCCACCCAAACCCGCCGCTAAGTAACCACTCGAAAAGGTCAAAATTGAGCAGGGGAACTCAAAGTTCTTGTATTACTACAATCCATTATACACAACGAATACTGACAGATGCATGGATTTGCACCCAAGTACCTTGATGGGAGAGTTTTATTAAGGGTCCACTAAAACCTCAAATGCAAATTCCGGACCGGCATTTTTCTAGTGCAAGATAATGTACTGCGATCTTCGGGCGAAAACCGGGCCGGAACGGAGTGCGTGCGCAGAGCAGCCGTTTGCCCACGAAAAAAAAAAAAATTCTGAAATTTTCGCTTTTCATTTATAAAGACTCACAGTCCCGTTTTTTTTTTTTCACAGACAACACCGTTGACAGATTTAAAACAACCAAAAAAAAAAAATTTAGAAGCAATCACATTGCTCAACTTGCATTACTAGAATACCCATTCATCATTAATACATTTGCATCATCTTTAAAATATGAAAGTTTTCTCTAATCAGCATGTATTTGGCTATTCATGGGACCAAGTGTCCGCAGCCAACTGGAAAAAATACCCAAATGAAATGTCTTCACATGTGGTTGCTGTAGATACTCTTAGAAGAGAGGTTGACCCTGTTACGGGTGTGTTGAGAAGTGAACGGCTGATTACTTGTAAGCAAGCCATTCCTTCGTGGATTTTGGCACTGGTTGGTGGAAGTGATGTGTCATACGTACGGGAAGTTTCTGAGGTGAATCCAAAGACAAAAACTTTGACAATGCGATCTGTTAACATGACCATGAATCATATTCTTTCGGTTTATGAGATTGTGACTTATTCGCCAAACCCTGAAAACCCTCGAGCCTCGACTGTGTTCAACCAGGAAGCGAGAATTACAGCTTATGCATCTTTCCGACGACTCTGCAATAAGATAGAAGACTGGTCTGTGGAAAGATTTGGTCAGAATGCAAAACTTGGTAAGGCCGGGTTTGAAAGTGTTCTTCAAGAAGTCACCAAGAAGGTACAAGAGGGTGTCTTCAGGGAAAATCAGCCATCGACACAATAAATTTCTATTGAAATTAATCTACTAACATCATTCACTCACTCACTCACTCATTCATTCATTCATTCATTGCATTAAGGTTGTAACTATTGGGTTCTTTTTTTTGCTTCTGGCTAAATTTCATCTTTGCTAGAGCTACATGTATATATGCCCTTTCAGTCTCGGTATATCTTGCTTCATATCCATTGCATTTCGGAGGTAAACAGTAGATAGACATCATACTGTAAGAGAAGTAAATAATTTATTCATAGACATACAAAAGTTTTGAAATTACTGGAGTAAACTGTAGCACGTTGGACTTGCCATTCCCTGTATGCAACTCATGTCATTAACTTCACCATCGATAATGTCATTTTGCTGATAGACATAGAGCGTATAAGAATGTACAAAACCTATGAGCTAAAACTACAGGGCCGATAGTAAAAAAAAAGATTGTGACATCTGGTGGCAAAAGAAAAAAAACGGGCTCGACTGGGAATCGAACCCAGGGCCTCTCGCATTTTGCCGGCCTAAACCAACCCAAAGCGAGAATTATACCACTAAACCATCGAGCCGTGATTTGTCTGGGAAATTTTTGTGTCCTATAAGAACGGTCGAATTTGAGAAGTAAAAAAAATGGCCTAATCGCTTGCCGGTCATTTCTGGACAGGAGGGACATTCAACTGAACACTGATGACTTCAAGTCATTTTGGAGTAACTACGGCCAGCAGTTCTTGGTCCGTTCACCGGTCTCATCTCGACAATTTCTGCCACGAAATGATGTCCGTATCAAGCCGGCGCTAAAGTACTGGAGGATGGTCAACAAACTTCGCCAGTTTCAAAAAGCCCCGAGCTTTCCAGTCGTTCCATCTAGCAATGCTCAATCTACAGCCGAGCCATGGCAATTGGCTCAATTTCTGGCACAGCGCCCAATACGCCACTATCGTGGCCTTGCATGTACTCTCTGCCGACAAGAAACTGGACATGCAACACAACTTCTTTGAGTGTGAAGTCTCCAAGGGTTTGTTCTACGCAATTATGCCCAGGACAACCGCTTTCGACGGAGCAACATTCGCAATATGCACCAGTGAAGAAACCATGAAACTCCTCACCATCCAAGAGCTAGTCCACGCCTACCGATTCCACATCGAAACAGACAATCCCATTGCGCATAAACACATCATGGTGAGATACATTGAGTCACTGGCACATGATGACACGGAGTTCTACGCATATCGCATCCAATTCCGAAAGTTTTCTGCCTAGGATGATCCAGGATAACGTTCAACCGTATCAGTTTTTGATTAAGCAATCTTTTTTCTCCGGTACATGACCTATTTAGTTTGATATAGTATATTAGTTGTAATATATTAGAGTTAAAAAAAATGGCGTTTAACATGTAAACCTATTTAGTTTAATATACCTGAGACTTTTAGACACTACTGACTGTCTTGTGGAGGTCGCTAACTTCTACACAGCTTGCTCTAAAGTAAGCATAACACAACAAAACAGAAATATCGAAATAGCTTTCAACATCGAGGTCCAATGGGACCAGCCATTCTAGCCTAATGGGGACTTCGTTGACTGCCACTTCATAGAATAAGCCAAAAACATTACATAACAGTACATAGACAACTAAGTAAAGTAGATAGCAGATGTACTGGACAACAGTCTCACATACGCACCTGGATTAAATAAATGGATTTAAGGTCCCAACTCTATGTGTGGCGCCCCTGCATCTACAGAATGAACTGGTACGATGCCCTTGAGGGATAGACAAATGCTTTAAACGATCACCCCTTCATCGAACCTTCAGGTTCTCTTGAATTTAAAAAAAATTGTCTTTAAGCAACGACTAAATTCTTCGGTGCTTGCTCTGGTGTGAGTGTTGAAAACTAGCAAAATAAAATAGAAGCAACTTTTAACAAAGTAATCTGAGGGTTTCAGCATAGCCATATGCTCCAGGGAAATTAAGGGAAAGAGAAAGGAACCATCCAGGTACATGGGTCAGCTGTTATCGGATGAGAATTACCAGAGAGCGATGCATATGTGTGAGGAACTGCTGTTTACAAATGGTCAAGTAAATAAACAATTCATGGGACATGGAAAGTTGATGCATCTAGTAGAGGAAATGGACAATTTCTTCGGCGGCAACGGTAATAGCGATAGCAGGGTGATTGTTTTTGTCGAATTCCGAGAGTCAGCAGCTGAAGTATGTAGAGTTCTTGCCAGCAATGTTGCCAATGCAAAACCCCATTTGTTCTTGGGACAACAGGGTGAAGCCAAGGGCAGTAGTAGCAAGAAGCTTGGGACACTGGATTGAATAGGGACTAGAGCGTCAGGTGTCGTTAAGAATTGCACACAAATTTAGTTTAGATGGTACATGAATACATAAATCAAGTAGGCACGTAAACAGGTGTACTGGACGTTCTCAGAACATAACAGGTGGACTTTCTCAAACATCACTTGTATGGATTTATTTTTAAAAAGTAAACAAAGAAATAATACAATACTGAGAATCGGCAGATTAATTATATATGTAATTAGTCTTAATGTATTCAAAAAAAAAAAAGCCACGAAAGCCCCCAACATGCAAGTTCAGCTGTCAACAATGCTACAATAAAACAATGGTATATAATAATATAAAGAAGCTGTTGAATATAACGCA